>JAVQJD010076073.1:0-27104 GCA_036023655.1 Nannoperca australis
GGTCTTTGTGTGTGTGGAAGTTGGTCTCGACCGGCTCCATGTGATTGAGTGCCCTGAGATAACTTTGTTATGATATGGCGCTATATAAATAAAATTGAATTGAATTGAATTGAATACTGATGACGTCATCAAGAAGCGCCGCTGATCGCGCTCAAATGCGATGCCCTTTAGAGCCGCCAGAGAGAGCCGACGGAATACTCTCTAGTCACTCTGTCGATGACTGCACATTGATACTCTTCTCTAGTATCCAATATAGACACAGTGACATGGGGTTTTGACATTGTCAACACGCGCCAGCCAACCCTCCTTCATGACCCTCATAACCCTTCTCCCGACCAGGGTTGAATGTGACTCGGATGGTATCGGACTTTGGTAGGAAATGTCTGACTGTGACCTGCAACGTGCAAGTTGTGTTGTCACCATGAGGTTGACAGGTCACTGCACCCAGCCAAGAAATTGTTATAGCACATAACTCCCATCATAACGTGGTGTTTTTACATTTTGGTTTGTGTAATGATTAAACTAATTGTTTATTACGGAGCTTTAGAGGTGCTGATAGGTGTATTTTTGAACTTGAACTAGACTGAGCTAAGCTAGCTGTTTCCCCTTCCTTTCACTATCCATGCTAAGCTAAGCTAATCTTCTCTTTTAACTCTTTAAACTTTTAAATATTTTGCAAAAAGTTAAACTAAATGTTTTTTACTCTCTTTTATTCTGAATGGCATATTCCAAGTGTACTGTTTGCACCAGGTGTACACCCCCCAAAATGTACAAGAAACATGCACTTAGTTTAGTAGTCTCATTAGTCCATGTGCTTGGTTTAGCAATCCTTGTACAGATTTCGACAGCAATATTTTCTTCTTTCATGGGGCTTCATAGTAGCAGTACTCAGTGGTCAAATGCTAAATTTCAAATGGCAGTATTGATTGCAGACAACTGCTATGAATTCCAACTCAAACACAAGAAAATGTCTTGTGTCAATGTTTTGGCGCATGCACACACACGTTTCCTTTCTCTTGTCTCTCACATTTGGACAGGGCATTTGTCGGTGGCCCTTTTTTCCCTCTACCTCCTTCTCTCTTAATTAATATCCAATAAACTCCATGATGACTTTGAGTGGTCATTCAGTGGTTGTAACCCCCTCATTTAAATGCCACTCAGCGCAATCATTTTTCTCAAGAGTGATATACTACCCAAAATCAAAACATTAATTAAAAAGCCATTTTCTCAGTCCTCACCAGGATGACATTCCCCTCACCAGTTTGTTGATTGCTCTGCTTGGCAGAGCAGTGGCTGCAGCTGTTCTATTACTTAACTGAGTTGGTGAAGAGCTGAGGAAAAGACACAAATAAGACAGTGGGAGGAAGACAAAAAAAGAAGAAGAGGGCTACAAGCTACATGTGCATTGGTGAGTGTATAACATGCTCGTATCCAGGTATAGCACACAATGAGCCTGTGTGGAATGTGACTGCCCACTAGTGTTGGAGATGGAAATGTTTGAGGCAGGAAGGTACAGAGCCCTAGAGCAAGAGGTATTGTTCATCAGGATTGTAAATATATCACAAACATACCTAAATATATATTGAACCAACAAAAAACTGGGAGAAAAATATTAACCACATGCACTTACTTATATACTGTAAGTACGTAAACTTATATGAACACTGAGGATTAAGTGACCAGGTTAATGAAGTGGATGAATATGCTTGTCATCAAATGAATGAATAACCTTGTTGTGGTTAGTTTAAATACAAATTCCGCCTTCCCTCTCCCTGGTCTCTCTCTCTCTCTCACACACCTTTTTTTGCGTGATTTATTTCAAAACCCAACATCTCACACCTGGACACATGCATCTAGAATGCAGCTGTGCACACACATCTCATTAAAAAAATAAGTTTGACAGCACCACTGAGAATGTTAATTAAACACACTGTTGCTTTTGGTTGTAAGATTTTGCGAGGCAGGTATGGAAAACAGGCTAAATTTGGCCTTTCACTCTGTTCTGTTCTTATCACTTCCTCTGCCTATTCTCTACCTCAACCCCCAAAAAGAGAGAAAAAAACAAATGTGTGTCTTGGTTTTCATGGGATCCATGATTATTACCATTCCACTATGGAAGTGCATTCGCTCAGCATTATAAAGAGAAAATGGCAACGTAAGCCGCCAAGTTCTGATAAACACACGAATACATGAATATATGAGTGGGAGCCATAGTGAGCAAATGTGTTGTTGAGTGGAAAGGTTTGGGCCTGAGCTGTTTACATTGTAGAGAGCAGTAGTGGAGAGCTGCTCTTTCATAGTTTCTGTTGGAAACTGTGTCTAGACGAAGAGTCTCTCTCCCTGGATGCCATTAAACCCCTCTTCTTCCCAACCTTTGTTTGTATATACATGTTTTATGAAATAGAAATAGAAATCTCCTCATTGAGGCAAAAAGCAATCAATATGATAATTTATGTATTTTCCATTCACCTGCAAGTACAGCAGCAGTGCACTTTGTTTATGTTCCCCACAAGAGTAATTCATTTTAATGTGTCCACTGAAAATATTTCTTATTGTTTCTCCATTCTGAGTGACATACGACAACACAGACATCCTTTCATTATTTTTAGCTGTATTGGATTTCAGTGCCTAGTGTATTCTAGACAGTATTTGTAATGGGCTTTGTTATAGGGGTGCACATTTGCCTTGTCAATCCGGCTGCACATTGTAAAACAGCATATTAAAAAAACAAAAAAACATCATGATGATTTATACCCTCTCATAAAAACACAGTAAAACCTGCAAGGTTAGTCAAGGGCATTCAGCCTTCCTGCCTGGCTCACTGATCGAGGTGAGAACACTCTTGTCCCTTAACACACACACACACACACACACACACTCCCCCAACCCCCTTCATATCACATTTTACAAATATCCCATGATGCGAAGACTCTATGACCCTGATGTGCAACGTGTTGGTGTGTGTGAAAGTGTTGGCAGGTGGGGGGTTGGTGGTCTGTGGACTGCATTTACTGTACCACCACGTGAGAGTGTTTTATTACAGTAGACATGTGTCTATCCTGAAACTTCAGAGGACATTTTTAGGATAAAGAGTAGCGTAAAACACTGAAACATGCTTTGCCCATATTTGCACGTCAACTCTGCATTGGAAGTGTCTCCTGGTGACTATGATATATTACATGTCACTGGGATACATCCCCGCAGAATACTAATGCAAGCATCTGTGAAAATTGTAGTAGTATTTGTGTGCTGGTGAATTTCTATCAAGTTGAAAAAAAAAGGAAAGGTTTCCTCATGTATTACCTTAAGTGATTTAGGTTTCAGGGTATCTGAGAAGTTAGATTGGTGGGTCACATTCAGTTCACCTTGCTTTGGAGAAAGTAAGGTGATTGTAAGAATAAAGCTGGTGTTTAGGGTTTTGTGGATGTGAAAGACTGGAGAAGGGTACAAAATAATAATGATAAAAAGGCGGGGATTTTATGTTAAAAAGGAGCCAATGGTTCTGTTCAGCCTGTAATTTATTCCTTCTCTGCTGTGAGCAGCCTCAGAAGGACACTGAGAGGATTTGTGGTGATGGGAGGTCTTAAACTCCATCTGACCCTCAAACCCACCTGAGAAGTCCCATTGAGTGTTTTTACATTAGATATGCAACTTGTGTTGTATGTTGATGATGGTGGTGGGGCATTAATCATGGTGGAGCAATCGTAAGAGGTGGGAGTGCACTGGAGGATAAGGGAGAACTGAGATCTGCCAGTCTAGTGATTTGCTGCACGTATTAGCTGTTGTCAGAACAAGGCAGAATTATGGGCATCATGAGTATACCTTATTGTCTGCTGCCATCAGCTGAGTGGCCATTAGAGGACTTACAGGGGCCATTCGCATTGTAATGATAAACAATGGAAGCTATTCATCATTCACAAAAGGCAGAGAAAATCTATAGCAGATATTTGCAGATCTTTGGGTTTAATAAAAATATTTACTATAATATTTATTTATAATTTACAACAAAAGCAGCACAGCTGAAACGTTGATATACAAAACAGAGCTAGTTGGTGTTAATTGCATCTGTTTCTAGTTACAATTTCATAATATAAAATTAATTAAATGTTAATTAAATGCATCTACAGTGCTAATCTGCATCCTAAAACCGCCACCACAGCATACCACATAATACAACATATTATGATGGTTTTACTCATCCACTTACAACTTAAAGCTACAGAACACACACTTGCAAATTTGTAACTAAATAAGTTAACTAAAGTAAAATTGTTTGTCATGGCCTTCCAAAACAACTCATGTCAACGAATCCAAAATACAAGAAAAGGAAGAAAAAATCTTCCAACACAACACTACAGAAACTTCTGGTAGACACTAAAAACTGATGAATCCATCAACCACTTGTCAATGATATTCAGAAATAATATCACAAGGTTTAATTTAGTTTTAACATTATGTGTGCATGATCCCATTATTATTGCAGATAGTAGCTATACTCCGAGCATTACCCGTGTATGAATTATGAGCATGATCATCAGTTTTTAGTGTCCCTGAAAAACATCTGTTGTATTCAATCACTACAATTAGTGGAAGAGGGTGAAACTGTTGCAAGAATGTGTATTGCGTTGCTGCATACCTTGTATGCCTTGTACGTCGTGCACATGTATGTGATACAACAAAAACTAAATTGAGATCAAACAATTGCTGGTGGTAAAAATGGTTAAAAAAAAACAATGTACTTCTAATCGAATACGTTTGTTCATCTCCACAGAAGCAATAAAACAAATAACTAAACTATCACAACAGCAACCTATATATTTAGTTCATTTTTTTTTATCATATAAACTATTTATTCCATGAGAGAAAGAAAGGGAATGTTTATATTCAGTGTGCATTTCAGCCAGGACTCAATATGAAACAAACTGGGCAAGGTAAACAAGACTTTGTGCAGGGTGCAATGGCTCCATTGTTGTATGTTCTAGAGCCCAGCAACAGTTCTCCAAATTAATTGTGAATCGGCAGTGATACAATCCTTGTTACATATTTTACCATTATAGTTTCAGCTTCGTACAAACGTGTTACGTTAAACAGCTTGTTGGTAATGCATAGTTAACATTTCTCCCTTCTCCTCTCTGCCCTTCAGTACACTGTGGCATTTTTAAGTTATTTGATGCAGTACACCACACATATGCTGTGCCTACTGTATAGTGTTTACATAAGTAGGAAACAAAAACTATTTAATTCTATAAAGATCAAGTTTCCTGCGGCTTTAACCCATCAAAAGCTTTATTTCAAAGAGCACTCTGGGAGTCTGACTGTCACTCAAGAGGAGAGTTAGCCATCACTAGTGGTGTGGTATAAGAGTTATCAGTGTGGATTAGAATTTGCTAATTGAACTGGCTCAGATGTCGCCTTTACAGTTTAATTCAGGTCAGATTGCAACCTGCCTGCTTCTGGGCTCCAGGGCATCTGTGGCTAATCAATGCTATGACCTCCGAGAAATGAGCCTTTGCAGAAGTTGGCATACACCACACTGTAGCTTTTATTTTCCACTTTGTCACTGCAGCATTGGGTGAATTAAACACGGGGAATTGTTTACATTTACATTTACATTTAGCAGACGCTTTTATCCCAAGCGTTTTCCAAATAAGAGCTTTACATAAAGTGCATAGAACCATGATCCGAAACAACAAGATATCTCATCAAACTTGTAAGGGCTGGTGATGAATCATAAGTGCTAAAAGTAAGTACATTGCTGCCAATGGCAGAATCGAAAAGAGCATTAAATCTAGGAAGATTTAAAGATTTAAATGTTGTTTTTTTATAGAGAAATATCCATGAGATATAATTAATAATTGGAATATAGAGAAAAAAAAAATACAGTTTTGCAAGAGTGCCGTACAGTGAAAGTGTGCTATTTGAAATATTTTCTAAAATACGGAGTATAGAAGAAAACTAAATTTGATTAAATGGTTATAATAAAAAGCACGGCTGCCACCCATGATATGCTATAATTTCCATAAAATGGATGGTAAATCAGTACAGCTAGCAGGAACCATAGTGGACTTGTGAGTGTGTGGGCTGTTTGGATGTGTCATGAGCTAACAGTCTTATAAACTGACCAACTTCGCCCGTGAATTGACTGTGACTATGAGGTTATACTGGCCCAATTTTAAAATTTTCTGTGCTAGACTAAAAGTAGTTTACAATAAAAGGAATATAAACACCCTTTCATGTGCACCACATATATTTATGTAGACAAATATTGGGTGTGTTTCCAAAATCAGGTTTTCTTTCATGTGATCAAAGGCCTAAAAAACTGGATTCTCAATGAAATAAAAGCACTACAACAGTATGTTTATTTATTCCAGAGTAAAAATAATGTAAAAAAAACAAATCTGCTAGAAGATGTTGATGGAGCAAGTATTGAGACTAGACTAAATGAAGAAATTACATGGTTTGCAATGGATGACACTGGTTATGGTAGACAACATTTGTTTACTGATGTTGAAATGTAAAAAAATCTAAATCCCCACCAGTTGTTCAAAAAGATATTAAACACTATAATATAAAAGTGTGGGGAAAGAACACCACTGACCATTTTGCCTTTCTTTGAGCCTTCTTTGAGTGGCGCTAAAACATCAAATTTGTTTGATTAATGCCTGGGGCATCATTAAAATGTGGAGGGGTCCCTTTCTCCCCTTTGGAGCATGAATGTACACCAAACTGTCATGGCACTCTACCTACAGTATATCTGCCTGTTGGATTATGAGATATGTTGTGTGCAAAGCTGACATTTTGGCCTGAGCATGATGTAGAGAAAAGTTAATTTAGGATCCAAAATGGAAAGGGTTCATTCTCTGGGGTTTATGAGTGTGCTCAGTAAATTGTATGGAACCTGCCCAATTGATTTATATATTTCTTGTAAACAATCCACATATCTGACCTAAATTTGGCCCCACGGGAAAATATTTCACTGCCATACAAATAGTAAATGGAAGCTGGTTAACCAAATTAAAAACATGTCAAAGTGGGCATTGTGTAAAAATTTAGCAAAATGCAGATTATGTGATTAGAGATTTTTGTCATAGTTTAAATTTGGTTTTATAGAAGACAGATCTATGAACCCTTTACTTCATTTAGTAGAGCTCCACTGAATGGTACCATCTGTTTAAATATTTGCCTTTCTTCAACAGCTCATTTACATCAGTTGAGTCTCCAACATACCACACTGGCAGATAGAGTAGAGTCAGCTTTTATGAGCGTATGGGTTAAGAACATCTGAACGTGGTTTTATATGAACTAGTATTGTTTTGGCTTGCTGGTTCATTAGACCAAAACTCAAATAGGCTTCTTATACAACTGGGGTGTTATTTTGTGCTTTTTATGTATTATTATTTGCATAATTTTGCATGTTGCTCTCATCTGTACTTTTGATTTTTATCTGAACAATGCAATCCCACTTACTTATCACTTACTCAAGCGTACTATTCCTTGATAGATGTTGGTATATTTGTGTTAGGATAATGCACCCCTTTTTAATTATCCAACTGAACTATAATTATTATAATTGTACAATGACATGATTTCTTTTTTTTTCTTTTCTTTGTGATTAAATCATACAGAAAAACAAAGCTCAAGGAGACACTATTCCTAGGTACTATAACTCCTTGCTATTATGGAAATAACACAAAATAGTAGAAGGCTCAAATTCACATTAGTGAAAACAACGCCAACGTTCCAGGCAGGAAAGTAGAGAAGTGACCCCCTGGCAAGGTGACATCCTGACTTTTACCCTCCCTCGATAGCCCGGGATGAAGAGGGAGTGGGACACAACAAGCCTTTCAGCCACAGCCAAGGTTTTGATGTCCTGAGCCAAACACTGCTGCTTACTAAAGATAGAAGGCTCTTATCAATTAGTGGCTGAAGACACCCTGCTCTCAGCACCTTGGTCAGATAATTCGCCCTTGTGCTGGGTGATTGGATTCCCACCTCCCTATTTGTCTGTCCCTCCTACTGTCCTTCACAGTTTGGCATAAACACTGTGCTGTCTCTCTCCCAACCCCTCTTGGATACAAGAGGTAACCTTAAAAGTACGGTATGTGGACACAACAGAGACAGGCCAATATGTGGAACATCCTTGTAAAGTGAAATAGGCCTGAGCATGAGTGTTTTTTCAACATTTTATGATTCAATTGAATTTGCTAGTCTGTTCTGTTCTATGTTTCTAACATAACAGCTGTAAAATAAAAAATAAAAAAAACCTTGTCCTCACTCTATACAAATGAAAATGTGACATCTAAATATTTTATTTAAGATACAATGAATAGATTCCTTTCTGCTAAAGATCCTTTTATTGGAGAGGCTTTTGCAGTGTTTGAATAACAAATCCTCAGAGAATGAAGTTTTCGTGTTCTCTCTAAACATCAGAGCACGTACTGTTGGCAACTTGTTTCAGCTACGGCACTGTTCATCCAAAACCTATCCTTTATTAGGAGTACAAATTCAATCCACTGTCTTGAAAGATTTATAGATTCATGCAAGTTTTACGCCACTGGGAGCGCTAATGGCTTTTAGTGCTGGGGCCCCAAGGAGTCATTGTGCATGAAAACCAAAAAACGCAGAGCAGCACTTAAGCTTACCGCAATGTCAGGTTTCTGTCGAAAAAGATGAGGTTGACTTGGAATACTGGTTGCAACCAGTGGGTTTTTTAATGTGAAAAGACAAGGTCTTCAGCTGTCAGCACATACTTAGGCTTGATTTGCTTGCTCTCTTCTTTGTTTGACAGGATTCTGTGTATTTCTGTATAACATTTTTACATTCCTGTATGACTATTCAGTTTTAATAATATATAGTGCCATATTCTGAGCTGCTAATACACTAAATCATAATATTTACACAAAAAAATATGCAATTTATTACTTGGTTAGCACGTTGTGTACACTTGAGAGAAATGAGAAAGAACTATATGTTTTCTAAGAAGATGCAAGTCAGACATGCACCACTAGAACCTGGAACATCCAATAAATCAACCAGCATCTTCTGCCACAAACCTGTCATCTATTAGGGATGGACAACTGTGAAGACAGAAGGTGTGTATGTTTGAGATGTGGCTGGGGAGTTACAGAGAAAATATCAGATAGCAAGAGGACGCTGAAAGGGTTGGGCACACATGACAAGAAAATAATAAAAAATAAAAAAAGCCAGTTGCTACCTGAGTGCTGAGTGAAGTCGTATACAAGTCAAAAGGAAGCATGGACATGGAATAAAAAATGCCACCGCTTACTATCAATAATTCAGTAGATTGCAATGGCCCAAAAATAACAGTCAGAAATAGCAGTGGCGTTCGTTGGACTTGACATGAGAATAGAGTGTGTTATCATGTTAGAATCTTGTTGACTTGTAGTATGTCGGTCAGTTTTTAAAACCATACATTCCCCCTTTTCATCATCTTAACCTTTTTGTTTTAGTGTCTTCACACATTGCCATACTCAACAGGTATCTTTCTGAAGTTTCTGTATAACAGATACAATATATCACTCTCCTGGGATTCAAACTTTCTCTGATTCCTCTTTCCAATTAAACAGTAGATTTAATACATACTGTTACACTGAGACAAGATTATTTCATCAATGATACACATTATCTACACTGGCCCTGAGGGTCAAAACACAACAACAATAAACAAAACATGAAATTTCACAAAACACAACATTACACTAAACACGACATCACACAAAACAAAATGTTTTACAGGAAACAACAACATTTCACAAAGCACAACATTTCAGATTATGGAAAGGGTAGGACAACACTTCTTATTTGTGATTGGATGGAACTTGAGTCAACAAAACATGACTTCCAGTCGGGGCACTACGCTATGCTACAATCTATAGTTACTGCTACTACAGACTTTGAACAGCGTGTTTTCTCCCGGTCACTCCTTTCTCTGCCAAAAATCTGAATTGCATTTGTTTGCAAATTTTAGGCTACGTGAAAAGGTCAAATTTAGACAAGCAATTCAATTTTGATTATCAAGGTTTGTAGCCTAGTATGTTAATAAACATGTAAATTACTTTCTAGTTCAGCACTTACCTGTCTAAAGATAGATTATCTTCAAAGAATGCTTAAATAAAAAACTTTTCTTGTCAACTATGTGTTTGTACTCTTGTCTAGTCCCAAATAATATTACAGAAAAAATTGGAATTAGGGCTAGATGATAAAGTGTGAGGAACCACAATATTTAGAGGTAAATACATGTAAATATTTAATGATAAATGGTACATTGTTCCTGTTAAACAGTCAGATGATTCTCCTTTCCTACCTGTGCTCAAAAGCTGTTGTCTCAGTGTCCATATAAACAGTAGCTATACAGTTGATTAGCTACAAGGACTCTAATACATTCATCAATTCAAGGCTTCCTGAATTAATAGATGCCAATTTAATGTGATGCTCACTATACACTCACTACATAGCATGTGATCATGAAACTGACACATAACAGCTTTTATATTTTTTATTTAAAATGATTAATATTATTGAAATAAGTTGGGAAAAAATATTAAAGTATTGGCATCACTTTCTTCATATCACCTTTGAAACTACAAACATTTCACCTGAGATTCAATTCAATTCAGTTTATTTATATAGCGCCATATCATACCAAAGTTATCTCAGAGCACTTTTTTGTATAGAGCAGGTCAAAACCCACTCTTATGTTGGTGTATGGAATATGTCAGCATATCAATGCTTTTGTTTTGCTGGAAGAAGTTTGTGCAACCATTTGGTTGCATTACTTTTCCAGACAGCTAATTTTTGTACACTGGGAACCAAAAATGTTCCCGTTGCCCTTGCTTGAACAAGCAGAGAGCAGACCTGACACAGGCCCCACACCCAGGTAAAAAAAAGAAAACAAGTTGAAAAACAGTATGTGGAGACCTTCAATGTTAATGTTCTCCCATGTGGTCTCATCATCCACAACGATACTCTACACTTTGGAGCAAGGCCGGATGGCAAAGTGGTTGACCCACGTAAGGACCTTCCATATGACCTGGTTGAGGTCAGGTGCCCTGACGTTAAAGACATTGGAGCGGCATCATACACTAAGTTTGTTGAGGGTCAAATGAAACTAAGGAAAACACACACCACAAGTCCAGGGTCAGCTGATGTTTACTCGCTTAGCTTAGTGTGATCTAGTATCAGATACCAGGAGTGATTTCACGGTGAAAAGGGTGTGGAAGGATGAGCAGCTTATCAAAGAAACCAAGGCCAAGGTTGATTAATTCTACTTTGGCACATGCATTCATGTTTTATTGGGGAGAAAATAGACAAGAATAACAAACACACTTAAGATATTTTATTGAAGTAAACAAAAAATACAACAATCTAAAAGTACTTCACTACAAGTATAAGTCTTTTGTTCAAAATCCTACTTAAGTAAATGTACAGAAGCATTATTTTTCAAAAAATGGCTTGTTACTGATATATTATATATTTTATCATTAGGTTGCAAATAATAATGATCCGTTGCTTAAGCATCATGTTACTGTTGTCTCTACTTGAGATGGAGCTAGCTTTAACAACCTAATACTATTCTAAAACCTAGTTTCATCCAGTGGTTCCCAACCTAGATGTCAGGCTCCTTCTTAAGGGTAAAAAAAATTTTGTCAAAAAGTTCTGCAACACAAATATCCATATTTTTGACCTTTCTCACATGCATTTCTTTTTAGATAAGTTTACCATTAGAGTCTTAAACAGTTATTTACATACCCCCAAAATGTACTTAATTACAGTACTTGAGTAATTGTATTTACTTTCCACCACTGCATACTAATAAGTGAAGAAGCTTTGTTAGTTAATAATATACATCCTTAGAGATAGAAGTTAAAAGTTATAAATCTGACAGCTCATATTAAATGTATAAACTACATGAATGATTATCTATTCATTTATATTAAAGCCAATGAGATCATTATTCCAAACACATAATTTAATCAGGTAAGCAAGCAAAAGGATGCCACTCACATCAGATTTTCCTAAATGTTGGCTCTATTTTAGTAGTGCTCTCACATGATATTATTAAATAGTGTAAAAGTAACATTAGAATATTCACTTTGGCTAGTGACTAGTATAACTTCTAGCATATACTAGATACTGCTTTATATTGCAAATATTAGGTCATCAAACATTATCTTAGATAACAAATTAGCCACAGTGTTAATATTTCAGTTGTCATCAACTCTCAGTGACTGCTGTATATATCCAGTTCATTAGCAACATGCTACACTGAACTGCAGTAGGACGGCAGTCATAGTCCTGTAGTTCCTGCACCAGCACTGCCGCATCAACTCACTCAATTTTATCACTGTACACATCACAACCACTTCTTTTGGCTGTTTGTGTCTGGCCTCCTTGAAGTGCAAGACAAACATAGATGAGGCAGTACCAGCCTCTCCTCACTGTAAATCCTGCTTGTACCTCATCTCTTCTTATGGACAAAATCCATCTCCCTTTTAAATGTTAAATGTTGTTGGAAAGCTGTGAAACTACAAATACAGCGGTTTGATTAGAGTTAAAACAGAAATTCTGCCATTGTTTCGACCGTGAATTAAGCTAGCGCTCAGACCGGGAAAAAATTATCCTATATCACTATATTGTGAAATAGGCATATTGATTGACTTGAGTTCTGTCCAATTACAAATAAGAAGTGTAGTCCTACCCTTTCTGTAATCTGAATTGTCGTGTTTTCTGTAATGTTGTTGTGTTTTGACCCTCAGGGCCACAATAACAACCTGATCAAATCCTGCAACTTTTGAGTTCTTAGGAAAGTCCATTTATGTGTTCACAAATAGCTTTTGATTAAACTTTAATCAAATCTCTGTTTTGACACATATGTCAAGCCCCAGATTTCTTGCTTGTATGCGGCAGAAAAAAATTATGAGCTTCATCAGTGTTCACAAATGTTTTTCCATACCTAAATACATGTTATCACATTAACAAATTAAATAAAAATATTTCACACGTGGCTTGTAGCCAAAAGTAGATGCTTCTTTACTAATATGTAATTTAAATTTACTGTTCACCTCTTCGACCTCTATTATTTGGAATTAATACGATTTACTCCCTAATTTTTGACACCAGTGCTACAATTTCTTGATCGAAACAAAAAGCAATTACTTACTACATGTCTATCAGAGCACTTGAGCTGTCATGTCTTCATTCATTCTCAAACAGTAGTTCCAATTTGTCTCATCCTGCTGTTGTCTGTTTCTGCTTTTATTCCATCCACCACCTGGTTTCCTCCTGTTCTTTACATTAGGCATCCGGTACTTTGATAAAATAACTCTGGCAAGGCACAGCATGGATTAGTTTGGCAATTAAATTAGATCAGTGATGAAAAAAAACTAAACTAGGAACACTAAATTTTCAACAATATCTATCAACAATATGTTATTATTATACAATTTATTATATATTATATTCTTACAGCAGTCAATCTTTCACTGATAATTGTTCATACACTAAAATAGTATTTACTAAAGTCATTCACATAATGGTGTTTCCTATTTTAAAAGCTTTTCCATTTTGTAAAGTTCCAAAGATCTCCTGCAGTCCAATTAATACATGCATGTAAGAGTTCTATGTATATTATGCAGGTAGCTTAATATATATTTTTTTATACATTTATGTTTTCTATCTATGTGAAATGATTGTTTATTTCAGTGCGCTATTATAATCAACTTGGAGACACTTGAAACTTGCTTGAAATAGGTAATCTATCACAGTGAACAACATACTGCCTTTGTCTCCAGTCATACATAAAGTTGTGAAATCTCAAAAAGCCTCAACAATAGGATAACATCAAGAAAAAGAATTGTGAAGTTTATTTTAAATGTTGAAAATAAAGAATAATAAATAAAATAAATTTGCAGATTTATATTCTCATTTTTAATACTAGTTGTATGTAGTTGTATACTTAAATTCAATCATTTACCCAACTGAATCATATCGTTATTTGCAACTGCAATGATAAATCAACTGTTTATTACTGTGTTAAGTACTCTGATCTTTCTCTCTTTGTTTGTGTGATTGCAAAATCTACCTCCTAAGAACACACATGGCTGGATCAACGATCTCCTGTGTTAAAAGGCTTACTAAGTAGAACCTGCCTTGTGAGGCAGGCCAGTGATATTACTCAATAATTTTATAATAGCACTTGCACCAGCCTGCATTTTTAGCCTCTTGGTTCAGTATGAAGCTAATATTGGTCAGAATTATTCTTCAGACTGGATCATGCCCTTTCAGAATTAGATGGATGAAGTCCATGAAATTGTTACACTGTTGTAAGGAAATGTTAGGCTCAACAATGGCACACTACCTGAATTGTTTAAAAATGTTTTACCATTTCCAAAATGGGAGTAAGTAGATATATCATTGCCTGCTTATGCTAACGAATGACTGTTTGACTCAATTCCAAAACTGCAGACACATCACACGACTCAATACACTGTGCTGCTCAACTATACTAACATCACATAACTGTTCACTTTGTATGAATAACTGTGAGGTCCCATGTGACATTCAAGAGCTTGGGAAAGCAGATGGTGTTCCGTAAAGTTTTCTCAGAACAGGAGCAGCTTCATTATGAGAAACACTTACAGCAGTATCATTATAACTGATACTTACAGCAACAACCAAGACAAGATAGATCTTTTTGAAAATGTACCAGCACTTATGAAACCTTTGGTGTTTTTTCTTTAAACAGTTGCCTTACTCCCTATGCTATGAGGAACCTGCTGCCATATCATGGGAAACTGAGCTGAACACACTGCTGTCATGGCTTAACCTAACAGTCATTTTCGAAAGAGGATGGGAAAGAAAGGCAAAACATACAAATTACAAAATTGAAAGATTTTGACGTTCCAAAATGTCTTTTGGTGGTAACAGTATGTTATACCAGCTCATTAAGCCTTAATAGAGTTCAATATGAACACTGAGCATAATTTGTTTTTAAAGGTCCACTGCTTTTACTGAAAAACAAAGATTTCACCACCAGGTAAAAGCACTAAAGCGTTTTAATCAAGTCTAAGACTAATTAAATTTTGTTAAATGGAAGCAGAATATTGTTGTTAGACACACTCAAGTCTGTAACATCAGAGGTTTCTATTCTCTTGAAATGTTAGTATATGGTTTACTAGAAGTGAGTGCACATAGACTAGGGGATGGAGACACAGCTACAGATGTAGTCGGGGTAAAAGTGAGGTTATAAGGGTGGAGGTTGATGTGGTGTGGATTACCAACTGTAGAAACAGAAATGTAAAGGCAAAGGTTTTTGGAAAGCATCTTTTTTTGTTTTCATTTTTGATGAAGAGCCTAGCAGTTTCTCCCTGCTTCCAGTTGATATTGTGCTAAGCTAGGAACATCCCAGACCCATCTATGTACTGGACCAACAGAGACTAAATTGATATGGATCTTCTCATGTAAAGGCCGGGTAAATTAACAAAGGAGTGTTTGCTAAATTGCTGGCCTGTTCTCTTAAGAGGATTGATTTTAAAGCCATTTCCAAGGGATAGGCAGCAAACATTTCAATCATATTTTCTATTATGCTATTAGCAAGTCCCCACCCCCTCTGCTCAACTTCATTTTCTGCTTACCCCTCTTTTCATTTATGTCCATCACAGACAGATACAAACTCACCTGGGAGTCTGTGAGTGAGAAACCTTTGATGCGTTCCACATTGCTGCCTCCCTGATTGCACTGTTTATAGCCAAAGACAACTGCAGCTTGGTGCAGTGGAGGATAATTAGGCCTATGCTTTGCTGTGCTTGTGCTATATGGGTAATCTGTTTAGCAGAAAAGGCAACTGGCCGATAGTTATTTACCTGTGGCATATGTTGACATACAGGAATTGGATATGTGAGAGTATAAGAGTTCTCACTTTGGCCTAGTTCATTTTGGGATATTTCTGAGTTTAGGTTTAGGATTCAGGTTATGACTGATGTGTGTAAAAGCTTATACTACTGGTTAAGGTTTCAATTAATGCATTAGGGTTATGGAATTGGTGATAGTTTAAATTAATTTCAGTGAGTAGGAAAATAGGTCTACTCATAGTTTCATTCACATCGCCACAACAAGGTGATGCATTTTTATGTAGATTACATTATCTGTGAACCACCTGAGCTGTGCAGGTTGTTACCCATGGTAACCCATTTTACATTTACCACAGTTTTATTGTTGTTTCTTAACAATACAATCACAAACTATGCACCATTAATTTACCATTTACCATTAATGTTTCACAGTAACAGCCATGCAACCCTACTCCTTCTGTTCCAAACTAAACAGACCATCTGTGTAAACAGTAATTCCCCCTTAACTGCTAAAAACACTGACACTCACCTGCATGGACATCAGCCATATTGAACAATATGTCCCCATTTCTGAACAAGAGGAGAACGACATGATAGCTTCACATCCCAGGGCTACTTACACTTTAAAAAAATGTTTCAACTCATTTTAAACCAATTGCCCAAAACAGTAGAAGTAATGAGGTCCAATCAATGAATGAATGGTTACAAATTTACATTTTCTGTCCAGTATGTGTCTAAAAACATCAGCACTGAAGGGATGTGCAAAATAACTTCAATGCAGTTTAAATCTGACTTACGTATTATCAAATTAAATAATGTAAAGTGTGAAAAATTCCTTACTCCTAGTTCATATCAAGAGTAGTTCAGTGACCGACACGCTTGTGATCGACACATAACTAGCAGAATGTGTGAGGCGGATGGTGTAATTTTAGCAGAGATATTTCTTCTAGGAAATTCTCTTTCAGATACTTCCTTTGCAAAATGCAAACTGCTTTGTGAATCTCAGGCTTGGGAGTAGTTTTTTATTTTTTTATTTTTTATCATCTGTAAGAAGACCTCCACTCAGAATTCATCCCGCCCAGTCAGACCATGGTTTGTCAGGTGTGTCTGTCATCGGCCAAGCGTTTACGCTCTTCAAGGCGTGCTGTTGTGGAGCTGTACTCTGCTCCATTTTCTTAATGAATATGCACGCATTGTCTCTTGTTGCTACAATCTGTGTTCCTCAGCTATTTTATTTAAACCAATCTGAATATTTGTGTAATTCAGGGCCTTAGTGGCCGGAGCCTGAGCTGACAGTCTGCTAACAGATAAGCCTTTTATAGTCTCAATATGTTTGTTTTCAATTTGTTCAAGCCCATCTGTAATAGGTTTCCAGTATAGAGTGATTACAGTCTTATTATGATGAAATATTGAAAATATTTTACTTAAAAATCTTTTTTTTTCAAGGATCTTCAGATCTGATTCTTTTCACTTTCAAAAAGCTTCCTGCACGTACAAATGTGTTACGCGCAGATCAGGTTTCTTTCGCTTTTGGGATTTGTAAATGCATGCTGCGTTTAAGTGCTGGTGGAAAACTGGGACATCTGGGCTTTCGGTGTATTCCTGTTTAATTTAAAAGTGGGAAAAAGGTTTTTCTAAATATACAGAATAGCTTGTCGCTCCTCAATTATTGCACATACATTTACCAACCACAGACTCTGTACAGTAACCAATAAATGTAAATATATAGTTTAAATAAGCTACTGCTAGATGGTATAGTTGTTCTGCTGTCTATACTATGAGCCTGAGTTCTAGCTAGCCAGGAAAGGGTCCCGTTCTCCCTTAACCAGTATTTTTCCGACCACAGAATCCACATTTACTGACAGCTGATATAACAACAACTGTCATAAGAAACAGTATACTATTTGGTTGATGCAGAAAAATACAACCATTCCCTCTAGCTCAACTAACTTGGACTCAAAAAAGTGGAAAGTGGAAGAAAATGCTAACACACGGCTAACCAACAGTTTTAGTAAGAAACAGGAAGGGTTTCTGTCTGACCATAAATCTACAAGTTGCAGTCTTCTCTAGAATTCTCTTGGTGCAAAGCCTAAGAATAAATAATTTCTGTCATAAGAAACAGTATACTATTCGGTTGATGCAGAAAAATACAACCATTCCCTCTAGCTCAACTAACTTGGACTCAAAAAAGTGGACAAGAAAATGCTAACACACGGCTAACCTACACCAACAGTTTTAGTAAGAAACAGGGGGGTTTCTGTCTGACCATAAATCTACAAGTTGCAGTCCTCTCTAGAACTCTCTTGGTGCAAAGCCTAAGAATAAATAATTTCCCTGGAAAATGGGAGGACGAGTAAGAGCCAGTACCCAGCGCCCTGAGATTTGCGACGCTTTGAGCTGGCCTGCATTACCTTCCAGGCAGAGGGCCTCATCGACCCCTGTGTTTAGTACAGGGGTCGGCAACCTTTAACACCCAAAGAGCCGTTTGGACCCGGTTTACACGGAAAAGAAAACACTGGGAGCCGAAAATACTTTAAGATAACAATGTATATGTTTTTTTTTTTTTACCTTTACGCTTTGTATAAACTATAGTGTGTTGCTTATGAAATCCATGAAGTGCTACAGAGAAAGTTACATTTCTCAGCCTAACCCTGAGGCACCCCTTAGTTATGCTGCTATAGGCCTAGGCTGCCGGGAGACTCGTAGGATGCACTGAGTTCCTCTCTAGTCCTCTCCCTCTCCATTTGAACATACTCATATCCCATTAATGCTTGTCACTAATTCACCTTCTTCCTCTAGCTGTGTGCTTCTCTCGTCCCTCTCTCTCTTTCTCCTTCTAAAGATTTCTGCAGGTGTTTCTGCCTGCGGAGCTGTAGAGAAACTGCCGTTGTTGCTATTATTGTTACTACTGTACTAATGTATGTTCTCCTTCCTCCTGCTCTCTCATTTGCATTTCCTCTTGCCGATTTTTTGCAAATTCAGTTAAAGTGCTGTCACTTTGGCAAATACTTTCAGCACAGGCAGCAGTCCAGAAGATGCAGAGTAAGGAACTTTTTAGCATTCCCAAACTGAAACCGCTTAGTTTTTTTAAGTACAAACTCATAAACAAAAGCCAGCTCCGAACTCATAAGCATACATGTCTCGGCTCCTGTTGTGCCCACTCAAAGCTTACATTTATGACTATGAAATTAATTTCCTCAAAGCAGATTTTCCCTCTGCTTTGAAGTGGAAAACAATATAATTTTCTTTCTACATTCTTAATACCATCACTTCTAGTTTGGTGTCTTTACATAAAAGGTGTTTGTGTAAACAGCGCTGTGCGGCAGGAGGCCTTTTTTTACGGTGGAATAAAACAGATTTGGCCTTCATGTTTTTTTACAGCTGAGGATGCTGATCCTGAACCCCTGTGTTTCAAAGCTTCTTGAGCCCTTCACAATCCTCTAACCAGCAAAACCCCCACCCCCGCTTCTCTGCAGTACTGCTTACAATAGGCCCTCATTCACCCTATCTTCTTTTAAACACCAATAAAATCTTTTACATTTCCTCAGCAGGCAGTAAAATTCGACTGACTACTGTGCATTTCCCCTGTACTCTGCAGAATCTCTTCATGCCAAGTTTTTGTTTTGTTGTTCTGCTGTTGTTACCTGCTTTTATGCACCATTACGCTTTAACTCTACTGTAGCTAACCTTGAGGAGATAACACAAGAGAAGCAGAAGCTTATTTTACCATCAGAGCTTTGGGTGCCTTGTTTGTTTTCCCGGGTCACCTTTTGGCACAAGGGAGATTCTTTTTGACATATAAGAAAGGTGACAGGCCTTAAATATTTCACAGCTCAGCAGCCATTTGTAAAAGCTGTTAGGACCACACTTCCTGACTGCCTGAAAGTGTGCTGATCTCGTCCTTCCCCTCTCCCAGCCTTGATTACTTTCGTCGTTCTTTTTTCTCCCTCCTTTGTAATGCTCATCTCCCCCATCTGCCCGCTCCTCCTTCTTACTCTCTTTCCTTCAGGCTTTCAACTCGCGCTTGTCTCTTTGTTGTACCTTGCTTCCTTACTCCAATGCCTTCCCCGCTTCACTCCTTTTACCTTTTACGTTTCCTTGCCTTCATCCTATCCACCCTTCCCAAACTTTCTTCTCCCGGTCTCTCCCTTCCTGCATTTACCTATACTTTCCTTGGTTCCATGTTTCCCCCTCATTCCTAATTGTATTATCTTCCTTGGTTCTGTCCTCTTATTTTAGAGACATATTGTCATATGTCTCAGTGGTCTCTTCCCTGTCTTCCTATCTCCTTATCTTCCTTCCATTCCCTTAATCCTTCCTTCATCTCCCTCTCTTCCATCTCTACATTCTTGTATGTGTTCAATCTTCACCTCCACCCCTCAATACACTACTCCCTTCTTTCCTACATCCTCCCCTGCCCTCTTTCCTGTTTTCTTCTTCGATGGTTGCCTCCAAACCCATGTGATCAACATCATGAGAAAACCCTTATGACATTACAGTCTGCCAGCTCTGCCATGCAGACAGTTACAACCCAGGAGCAAGGAAATGTTTTTTATTTTCACAGAGCTCCTGAGGCCAGCATTGTCTTCTAACCTCAGTGTATATTCCATTTCCACTGCAGGAACTCTTCTATGAAACTATTTTTAGAATATCATTCCTCATAGATCCTGGGCTCCAAAAAGTCCCCCCTGTGTATAATTTGTTATCTGACAAATTTTCTTAATATTCACGATTCTTTACAAACCATTAGTTCCTAAGTTTAGCTCATGGAACTATTTGATAAAAAAGGGGCTTTAGAATCAAATTCTTATGCTGCTACACTGTCCACCTGTAAGCCAATGTTTGTGTTTTCCCGCATGCTTGACTGTGAATGGAAAGTGAATTTCAAGCCCTTCAGAAAAGGAATACCAAGCAGAGAAAATCTTTTTAAGATAGTTCAAAATGTCACTTTAACACAGTCTATAAGTTAATATCCATATCCCACTATCATCACTTAACAATGTGGCACTTTTAATGAGGCAGTTGCATGAAGACTCGTTACCATGATTTTTACACTATCCATCGTGACATTAGATTGAAAAGATTAACAACATATTGCATTTTCAGCCCAGATTTTATTAAGAGTTCAATTACTAAGATTATTAATGATGCTCACAAATTTCCTCACTGTTCTAGCAGAATCTGATACTGCACTGCTTCGAGGTGTGGGTGTTAACCACTGCACACCGTGAGGCATTTCTAACATGAATGCAGCCTACCATTAACCTTGAAGTGAAGATAATACAACTTCCTCTTTCCACATGTTGGAACCTGACAGCCAATTGGAGCCATAAAAGTCCAGAAGGTTCCCATAGCCAACAGTTCACACCGGGCAGACTGTTGTTAATGTTAATGAGGTGTGATGGCAGGCTGCTTGGTTGTCAAGGTCAAGGCTAGCACTGCTAACAACACAGAGAAGTAGTAATAGTCCAGTAGTAGTCCATGCTGTTATTACAAACAAGAAGGAAGAGGCTTTTTGTGTCCTTGTATTTTGCCTGTGGGTTAGGACTGTGGGTTAAGGTAACCGTTTTCTCAAATTAAGTGTGAATGTTGTATTATTGTATTGGCGTTGAAACAGCTCAGAGCAGCTATTATAAAAAGTGTCAGTGATTAAAAATTGAAAAAACATTAAAGTAAAATGACTTCAGATCTCAAACAGAACCCCAAAATAAAAGCTTAGCAGCTTGGACTTACTCTACTCAACTTCATCAACTCCATTTTGCACTTGTCAGCAGTTAATTGCACAACACAAACAAACTATGTGTGTTATAACCCTCCTTATTACTCTGATTAGTATCCAATAATTAGTGTCTAATAATGTAGCATACTGTCTCGTTTAGGTCTATAAATATCAATAGTTCCTGTTTTATTGTTTTTATGCTGTGTATTGTGTGCTTCACTTTGCATGTTTTCATCACCAAAAAACAATGTAGTATAGTGATGTTCTGTTCTATCTTCACTAACATATTTTAAATGTTTTTACTGTTTTGCATGCTTGATATCCTGATTTCTATTTTAGGGTTACAACTTAACATACTACCTAACTACTGGGACTACATATGAAAAAAGGCTATTTGTGCAATTTACAACACTGTGTAATGATGTGCACTGTCCCCTTTTAAATAAACTAATAAATGAAAGAAAAAAAAAATTATAACATAAATGGCTTCAATCATGTAATAGAGAGTAATAAAATGTAACCAACTCATAGGCTCCCCTTAAATAACCACAATGAATCACAGCAGTGCATATTACAGTAGCATACAGTCTTGTTTATGTAACGTTATTTTAAAGCGCACACATTGATTGAGTCCACATAGAACCCAAAGGTTTTTTTTATCTATTTATTTAGGAGATGAAAGCGTGACATCTCATTATTGTCTAGACAAGAATATACACATATATGTGTATGTTTAAGTTCTTACCGTTACGTGGAAGTCTTGTCTACATAGACTAAGAAGGGTTGCAACTAACAATTATTTAAATAATTGATTAATCTGTATTAGTCTAGAAAATGAAAAAGAAAAAAAAAGGTAAATCTTTTTTATTTCTTCAAATCAAACTTTATTTGTATAGCACCTTTCATACAGCTTAGTGCTGTTCAAAGTTATTCACAGATGATAAGATACCAAGACAAAACAAGTGTAGACTATAAAAACAAGTGTTTGTTTTGTCCAACCAACAGTCCAAACGCTGAAGATATTCAATTTACTGTCCTGTATGACAAAAAAAAAAACACATCTTCACATTTGACTAGCAGAACCCAGAGAATATTTTACATTTTTGCTTGACAAATGACAGAAACAATTCATTGTTTATCACAATAGTTGCAAATAGGTCAATTTTATGACAATCAACTAATCGATTAATTGCTACTACTAAGAGTGTGTGGGTATTTTACCATATTTCAGGAACAAATGGATTGAGAAAATGTGACTGGTCGTCAAGAGAGAGAGACGGGTCTATAAACCATATAGGGGAAGCAGTTCAACTGCTGTTTACACAAATTCACTCACACTACCTCATCATGTGAGGATGCTCTTATGGACACTTTTAGAGTACTATTTATATATACACTATGTAAAGATGAATAGTATGGGGAGTTCCACTGCAGACGATTATATGTATATAAATACTCACAAGGCCAAGACAGTACAGATTCTGTCCATGGTGGCTGAGTTCAGAAAATTAGAGGGACCCAGCTGCGAGGCAGGGTCTTATCTTTAGTCATGATGAACCCGCAGCAGATCCTGACAAGGCCAGGTCACATATTTAACCTTAGACCCTAGTACTACCTCTGAGAGGTCTGCCAGGAGAAGACACAGTGTGGGCTCCACAAGAGGGAAGGGAGAGGCACACAGGCCGAGAGAAGCAGCGAAAGAGGGGATAACATGGAAAGAGAGGGAGAGAGAGAGAGACAGTGTGAGAGTATATGTCAGAATGTCCAATGTAAACAGTCCAATGTAAACAGCTTGGATGCTGTCTGTCACCATAGTCCAGTAACACGGATGTCCCATTTTCACTGTCCTGTTTACAGCTACTATGAAACTGCTTTTAGGGCTGGGGTTATGGAAGCTTACCATATATTGAAGCTGCACCCAACAGTTTTATAGTGCTCCGAGGGGAGTGAGGTAGTTTGCAGCATTACCTCTGTTTGTAAAAAAGGAACAAACTGTGCACAGACTCCAAGTAATCCCTGCTCTCTAGCTGTTCACATGTCAAAACTCTTTTCTTTCTTAAAAGTTTACACTGATGTATACAAGCATAATGATTTTCTGCACCACTTCTCAAGTATATGCACATTCAGACTGCAATATAAGTTAAATAGCACTGACAAACACACTTAACCACATTTTAACACTAGAATGGCCAATGGATTTAGTGTGTCTATGAGAAGCCCAACAGGATATCAAATGGCTCGGGCGAATATAAAATTACAACCTTCTCTGTGAGAATTACAAATAGCATGAATGATCCTGAAAACATCTAACAACTCCTTAAAAGGGTATGGCAGAAAATGTAATATTGAACTTCCTGAACATTGAAGGAGGTGAAAAAGAAAAAAAAAATAATGCTCAAAATCAATGAAGCAGAGGCCAAGATATGCTGACTTTTAGTTCCTAGCATGGCTCAAGCTCCAAAACCAGAAGATCCTACCCTTCCCAAAATGCAATTGGAAACAATCTTTTGTGTTTAACCTGGTAAATGCTCACATCTTTCACATTCTGATTCTAAGTTTTAAAAAGGCTATTTGGTAAAGATTAGTCCCCAAGTCAGCTCAAGTCCAAAGCTACATGCCATAGTGTACTTAAAGGGGAACGGAGATTTTACATCATATGTCATAGACTGTTTACAGGTTTTGGGGAGGCTGATGGAATACGTGAAAAAAAGTTGTCTAAAGCCTTTTGAGTCTCCAGAGGGAGATGTGAAGTCTTGTTAATGTCCTCAAGTGATGTCACTTGAGTCAGCCTCCGTTGGGTCTGAACACTACGTTTGTAAGTTTGAAAGTGTAAACAATCTGTTGGTGTGGAGTTAGAAAGAAGTGAGCTGACCAGACCTCTGTAGCCCGCTCCTCATTTCAGTTTGGAATTAGCCACTGCTAGTGTAACACACATGAATCTCTAACCGAACTGTCTGCAGTTGAGTTGACAAGGAAAAAGGTTTTGACAACAAAGAAGAATACATGAAATAAGAAAGACAAGCTGCTTCTGCTGCATTGATTCTGATGCTTTTTTAAACTGTCCAATATGAGTCTGACAATGTTAAGAGTGCAATGCTAAATTGGTGGAGCTGTAATGTCACCTCCTCCTATTGCATAGCTATTATGCATAACCTTTATATTCAGACAGCACTCATTGTTAATTGCCTTTTGTTCTTTGTCTAGAGTAGGATTGGATGTTTCTCTCTCTCTCACTTTTTGAACCTGCTCTTGACCCCTAAACAGACTGGAAGGGGGTCTTGACTGAACTGAAAGTCAGTTACTACTAACAGAGTCTGCTTCCTCTATCATGGCTCCAAACCCCTTTGGCATTGTTTACATGCACATAATAAATGTATGGCTAACAAGGCTCTACTGTAATTTAAATGTTTACATGGGTTTCATTATGGGGCTGGTCCATTAATATTCCAGTTTTGATGCCACACAGCAAAGAGCACATTACATTACAATGATGTCAGAGATGCTACCATGGTGTTTTTATTATGCTTGGAGCTATTGGTTACGTGCATGTCTTGCAGTATGCAATAAAAAGTCTGATGTTTGCATTAAAGTGGACTTTGATTAAAATAAAAAGTGTCCTGCAATAATGCAACTAAAATTGGAGTTGTGTAAATGCCTTACATGTTATGATCGCTTGCGTGGACCCAAGTGCAGGCAGAGGCACGGCAGAGTGGAGGAAAACAGGGTTTAGTAAACACAACAAAACAGGCGGGAGGAGGATCGGGACCGGGAGGAACGGGTACTAGGTGGAGGAAGGTGGACACAGAGATGGCCGATGGGAGGCTGCTCCCAGGTTGAGCAGAGCGAGTAGACAAGTGGGAAACTCGGATGGGAATGGATGGGCAAGCTGGCTGGAAAGCAGGGCAGGATTCGGAGTAAACTGTGGGCAGTGAGGAGAGGGTAATTAGTTAAATAAACAAACAATACACAGCTAAGCAAAGACAACAAGCTCAAGAAACTTGCAAGGGGCCGAGAGCATAAGCTACCACTGTAGTAGATGCAATGATCTGGCGACAATCGTTTGGAGAGCAGGGAAATATATGCAGTGGGTAGATGAGATGATGAGGAACAGGTGGGAGCCATCAGGCTGGAAGGCAGGTGCGTGTAATGAGGTTCAGGCAGGAGGAGGGAAGAGGAACACACAGGAACAAGACCCACCTACACACACCAAAATCCTAACATTATAGTGCTTATTTTAACTATGAACATAGTGCATTACCATAATCACAGTATGGTATTTACATGATTTACATGACTTACTCCAATACTCGCCTTTATTCAATTCAAATCAATTAGGTTTAAATTTTATAGCACCAGATCATAACAAGGTTATCTCAGGGCATCGTTTCATATAGAGCAGGTCTAGACCAACTCCTTATATATAGCACTGTGGTTATCCTCAAGGGTTCCTGAGCATTGCCCTGGATTGTCATTGGTTATATATGCACCCCCACCCCACCCCACCCCACCCCTTTATACCCACTGACATCTTCAAACAGATGTTTTATAAACCGCACTAAACAGGATTAAGATGAAGTGAAATGAAATGCAGAGAAATGTCTAGCTATAGAAGGCCGGTGCCCATATGTCATTTATCTTGAAACTTGGATTACATGGGATGAAAAAAAAAGTTCGGCATATCTCTCCATCATCTCAAATCTGTCTTTGGTCACGTTGCCAAAGAATGTCACTCGTTTACATGATCTATCATTTCTAAGTGATGAAATTTGTAAACACACATTCTTTGGCAACATGTTCCATTTCAGAGGTAATATCAAGACAGATATATTCTGGTAGTCAAGAGACGCATTTGTTCCATGAGATAAAACAAAGTACTCCAGAGGTATACAGTGGTTACTGTAAGAAATATAGCTGCCTTTTAAACCCCTGAATACCAGAAACAGTCTGTTTGCATGCCACAAGTAGCAGCTAAGGTTGTATGATGTGCTGCTTGACAAATACAATCCCTGTGGTATGCTTCATGTTTTAAGCCTTTCATTTACAGTATTATGTAAATTCTCTATAGTGTATAAATATTTAACTGACTGTTACACAGGCTTTGGTGAAATGTGAGACCTGTGCTACAAGAATCTGTGTTAATTTGCACAATTTCCCTCTAACCTTACCAAAGAAAGTCATTCTTTCAGTCTTGCTCTCACTCTCTCCCTTTCCAGTAAAAATGACAGATAACTCATCATGAACTTCATGTTTCTCATGTAGCCTTATCAATTCCACTAATAATAAACTAATATTCCACTAATAATCAAAATAGTTCAAACTGAATACAAATGCCTTATGTACCCACATCAGTCAGAAGAGACTGGTCTGATTTGGCCTCATCTGAAGGACTTTTGGGTTAATCAGAATCAGAATCAGAATCAGAAATACTTTATTAATCCCAGAAGGGAAATTGCTTTTTGATACAGTTACAATGCTCAATAAAGTTATTGAAAAGAGTAATAAACAGTAGAAAAGAG
>JAVQJD010076079.1:0-11135 GCA_036023655.1 Nannoperca australis
ACACACACACACACGCACACACACACACACACACACTCTCTCACCCCTGGTGTTACTCAACCTGCCTGCTCACAGCACTCTCAAGTGTTGATTACAACCGCTACATTGCTGTGAGAGCAAAAGTGTGTATGCATGTTAATGTGTTTCATGTCTCACACACACACACTCATACAGTCGTGAGCGAGTCAGTGTGTGTGCATACACATGTGTCGATATCCCCTCACAGCTACAAAGTGTACAGGGTTTGTATGTGTGTATCATGTCGGTGTCGGTGTGCGTTCATGCATGTGGAAGTGTGCGTCGGTGCGCTCAGGAGTGTGGCTCCTGCTTCCAGTCTGTCACTGGTTTTTAAGAAGTTCTCACTTCTTCTTCTCCCAGACAGACAAACTTCACACCCCTCTACTCATGACAAGTGTGTTACACACCCTCAGAATAGAGGCCTGTTACTAGGAAGATTTCATTGGGTATCTAGGTAGATTTCTCTGGATGCGTGTTTTAATTGGTAGCAATTTGATTACTGAAGGCAGTGAACACAAGGCCTTATGGGGCAGCGCCCTGGGTGGTCTGGAGTTAACTGTAACTCTAACTGTACATTGAAATCAGTAAAAAGGATGTTAAATGTATGATTTAGGGTGTTTCTTCAGCTCTGCTCTTTCGGTGAGTTAAAAGCAATAAAGAGAATAGAGCTCTCTTTTAGCCTTGGCCAGAGATATGCATTTCTTTCTCTCTTCTTTTGAAAAGATTCTTCTCAGTAAAATGATTTGCTCTTATACTAAACTTCTTGGCCATCTTAGCCACCAAACCGAGTCAAAGGCCCACTTATTTAACAAAATCATCTTCTTGACCTCTTGGTGTTTTACTATCTGTTTGCCTGACAGAATTTATTAGATACTCATTTAGTTTGTTATATTTCCTCCAAGCTGTAGTGAAAAGGCCAAATAGTTTCCAGCTCTTCTGTGGGACGGAGCTGGATGATAAGAAGCCTCCAGGGAGCAAGCACACTCACAAGATAGAGGCTGTTATTTGGAGGTTGGGTGCCGTGCTCAAGGGCATCTCAGCAGTAGATCCTGAAGGACAGGACAGAAGGTGTCATCATGTTTATGGTGATGAAGAGGTGATCAGGTATTCACAGTCTGTTCCTTGTCCCATCGCTCCGATTGATCTGATGTGTGTCCCAATCACAAAGACACACAAATACAGATTCAAAAGCATTCACACACACACACATATTGTAGCATGGAGTAAAGAACAAACACACACACACACACACACACACACACACACACATTTTCTCTGAAGGTTTTGAGCATAAAAGGTTTGCAGACTAGTCTCTCTGAGGGGGAAACATATCGACCGGCCTGATTCATAATGTTTGATTCATAAGACTCTGGTCTTCATGTGCCTCCTAAAAATATAGTATTTCTTCTGATGGCTGTTGTTAACCCTTACTCAACAAGGCCACCGCTCAAGAAGGGATGTGCACTGCTCGGTCAGAATCAGGCAGGAATTGATTTTTCTTTCTCTCTTTTAAACCTTGTAAAATAGATTAGATTGTCTGAATATATTATTCTATACCTATTCAGCATCTCTACGGTGCATACAAATGTCTTCATCATGCCCGACCAGCCATTAGTGATGTATTCATCTTTGTGTATCTGCATGTGACGTTTTCTTTCACTCAGCACATATATGATGTTTTAACTACTGCACCTTTACATTCACACCCTGCTCGTCACACCTTAGTAACTCAGTGAGTTACTGATGTAAAGTGAGAATGACTATTCCCTACATAGTGGGCTCCCACAATGCACAGTCACTAATTAAGCACTATATACCATCATGCATTGCGCTGAAAGAAAAATATTTGACGGACGAGAGGAGAGAAAGCATGTTGAACACACAAAACAGACGGGACGAGAAACGAGTACAAGAGGAGGCAGCTTTATGTGATCTGAGCTGAGTGATGCTCCATTCAAGTGTGAATACAAACTCCCTGCTCTGATGGATCAAGAGGAAAACAGGTGCATGTGAAGGGAAGAGAAATACTGGTTATGTGATCTGATATTAAAAAGACAGATCCTTATCTTTAACCATAAAGATGTAAGACAGCTCTAAGATAACAGCATATGCATGCCACTACGATGATCATGTGATACATCTTTATTTGTATACTGTACTTTGAGGATCAATGAAGTAGAAGTTTTCCAC
The DNA here is from genome assembly GCA_036023655.1 of Nannoperca australis. NCBI lineage: Eukaryota > Metazoa > Chordata > Actinopteri > Centrarchiformes > Percichthyidae > Nannoperca > Nannoperca australis. Next base: position 2,209 of record JAVQJD010076079.1, read on the forward strand.
CCGTGCTGCAAGGAAACGAGGGCAACTCTTCACTTAACTGCTAAACTGGTAGCTTTTACTAGCAGAACTAGCCACTTTGTACCACCGTGTGAACTGTGCAATTGCTCTTCGCATGGTGGAAACAAGCCCCTTGACAAGAGAAAGCCTCCATTACACTCTGCAGCGTCGTGATGATAACAAGCGGTTCTGGTTCAAGATGTTCAGCTCGTGGGTTTTTGTCAGAGAGCAGCAAGGAGGTGTGATCGGGCCCCAAGGGGACAAAAAGCACAGGAAGAGTGTGTTTCAAAGTTATCTAGCAAATGTACATTCAGGTGAAACAGTTAGTTAACAGAAGATAAAGGCTAAATATTTAAGTTACCCTTGAAGGAAAAGTCCTGTATCAGTATCATTTCTATTATTTTATCTGTAATTCAACAATAGCTTACCCACAAATATTATTTCAGTGATTCAGCTGGCCTACACTGCTGGGGCATCATATTACAACCCATTACACAAGTTTTAATGAAGTACAGCTTATGTAAACCACTTCATTTAAATAGAAAATGCATTACTTGTGAAGTGGATTAAATTGTTCATTGCGTTGCAGGAGTCAAACTTTTATCCAATAACTGTTGCACAAAATGTTTGCAACAGTAATTGGTCTTCTTAATTACACTTCTTAATGTATTAAGATAAACTTAATTTGGACTTGAATAGAAAACAGTGTAATTGTTCATATAATGATGCCCCATGGAGTCCATTAAAGCTGTGCCCGCTGCCTCCTGGAGGTAATTAGACCAGTCACCTTCGCCCAGAAGGGAAACATGCCAGGCCGACGCCCACTTTACTGAAAAAGGCCAGATCATAGGAGATGAGAGATGGTGTTGGAAAGTCAAAGATTAGAATCATCAGTCGGAGACCCTTCAGTCCACTGAGACTCTTCAAGTCGAGGAGTCGTACTTCTGAGGGCATTTTGGTTCCCAGAAGTAGCTGCAGAGTGAGCGCTCCTCACGTTCACGCTGCTCTCTGGGCTAAAATCATCCCACTACGTCAGGTCGTTCAGTTCGCTCCGTGGAGATGTCTGCGAGGGGGACAGGCTGTGGACCCGGACCTGGACCCGGGCCCGACGTGTCTGAGACAACTGCCCGAATGGAGAGAGGCCTTAAACTCAAGGCAGACGAGAGGTAAGCCTCAGAAAATCCCCCTCTTTTCAGTCGGCTCTGGCCACTAACGTAAGAAAGCTGTAGCTCACTGAAGGGGGCACAAAGCAGAGGGCGGTGGACTCGGAGCAGGTGATAGGAGAGGCGCAGGTGGGCAGGGATTTGGCAGCTACTGTGTTCGGCCCGGTGACAGCTGCTCCTGACTACAGGCTACTGTTGCCTCATCAACAGGCTGCTTGACAGACATTACCTGCTTTTCAACACAGTGTGCTTTTTTGTGTTATTTAAAACCACTCTGCCTTCAAAAATGGAGCTCTGAACGGTTCGACTGCGGTGGTGTTTGATGCAGAAAGAAAGCACTCTCTTAACTGCATCCAAACTGCTTGGCTCGGCAGAATGGTGAAGCCGTGGTGTCAGCCAAGTCAGTATATACCCAGCAGGTGGATTAAAAATCTATCTTTATGGAGCAACACATTAGCCAACACTCACATTACCATCCTTCACATAAAGATCTACTTTATAAGAAATGGGCGAGATGGGGAGAGGAATGAAGGTGCTGGGATGTAGTATATAACCCTCAGGTGAATTTAGTCTTTATAGAGTGCTGCATATTAGCCAGCATTCACATTAGCATCTGCCTTCTATAAAGAAGAGAGTAGGGGAGGAAAAAGCACAGAAAAGATACTCAAGGAAGATTTATATACAGCGGGTGAATTAAAAGTCCATCTTTATAGGGTAACATATTAGCCAACACTTACATTATCATTCCTCACATAAAAATTATTTATAAGGATGAGAGGAGAGGTGGGAGGAGAAGACGTGAGGAGAGGAGATTACCAGAGGATGCAGTTGCACTTTGAAGAGGTAATGCTGAAGTTAAAAGCTGATATTTATAGAGACAAGGTTCAGAGCCAATATTCACATTTTATGTTTAGGGAATATTGGGTTTAAGGTAATATTTTCAATGAAGGATGGGAGTGACGGGGATACAGAGGAACAGGGAGGAGTCGAGGAAGATGAAGGAGAGGAAAAGGGGAAAGAGACAGAAAGATCAAGGAAGAGAGGGGAGGATGGCAAAATATCAAGGGAGTGTGTGTGTGTGTGTGTGTGTGTGTGTGTGTGTGTTCTGACAGGCCGTCTGCTGCAAAGCTATGTGGGTAACTTAAGGGAGAAAGATCAGCAGGGATGAACTGAGGAGAAAGAGGCTCATTGGAAATCAGACACTGACAGGGAGCACACAAACACACACACACACACACACACACACACACACACACACACACACACTGCAGGAGCGAGGGAACGACTGGTCCACTGAGTGTCGTTTAGGGAAAAAGAGCAGGGTATAGAGAGAAATGATCCAAATGAAAACAGGGTGATGAATTGTTCGAAAGCCTTGAAAAGTAAGAAAGTAAGGAAGGACTGATTCGAAGGAAGATGGAGGGATGGGAACAAGAGAAAGGGAGGAGAAGAGGTAGAGGCTGAGGGGGAGCATGATGAAATCAATCACTATCAAGGCCGTGTCCTCGCTGCACCTCCAGCAAAATGGAGAGTTCATTTTAGCTCGCCTCCTCGATCTACTCCTCACACCGCTCTCACAAATGTGCCATGCTAGAGGAGGCACACTGCTAAAATCGTTGTTGGATTCCCTGGAGGCGCCGCAGCGCCGGTTATGGGTGAAATGGCCTGAATCCTATTTTGAGCGACGGACGCCTGGCAGCCGGCTGCAGCGTCCTCTGCGACAGCTGAACAACAATGGAGTGTGGAGCGGGTGGAGGAAGTGAGAGGAAAAGCACTTTTTGTGTGATTTCCACATAATGTGAAAGTCACAGCAATCAGAGAGTCCGACTCACCAGGGCTTCATTTGCGTCAGATTCTTCCAGAATGTCACGCTGAGGACACTCGACATCTGAAATATTTCAACTTGTCTTTTATTATTCTCTAACTTGGCAACGTGGCCTGTAGGGCTGCCTCTTTTCATGGTCCATGATTTAGGTCATCAGTGGAGGAGACCCTGAGTCCACTCACCTTTATCTTAGCTGTATCATCGTTCACGGAGCAACAGGAGCAACACTATGGCTGCTGTAAACTTTACAAACTAGTGCGCTGAACTACTTTTATACCTGACACTGGTGCAACCAGGTCCTTTATAACCAGGACACACGCTGCTGCTTTAGAAACAAATGATGAACAAAGGCATTAAACGTGGGTCTTACAGGTAGAACAAGGCTAATGCCTTGGTGTGAGGCGGCTGCTCTGCAGGTGCACAGGACTGAATAATAACCTATTTCTAGGTTCGGTGTGTCGAGTGTCTATAAAAATGAAACAAATATCTATAGATAAGAAAAGGCATAAACCAATGAACCACTTGCACATAACAAATGTATATAAGAAAGACGACCCCTCCCTCAGAGTCAATGCGTTGGTCAGTCAGACTGAAAGCTGACCCAACTCACTTTGGTGAACAACAGGCTAGTTTAGACAGAGTCGTGTTTGGGTAGAGCAGAACGTTTGACCAGGGGCGTTTTTTTAGCAGGATAGCTCTGTGTTGCCATAACTGTAATAAAGTACAACAACTTAACAATAGTTTCCATAATGATGTCCCAATGCTGCGAGCAGTTATACCTTCGTTGATACTTTACTACAAAGAACAGTTAGGGGTTTATTGTCCTTCTTAAAGACTCTTACACAATAACAGTATTTATCTATGGAGAAGTTAGCGGCTGCAAGCTTCAAATCTGATCAAAACGCATCAGCTGGAGGACGTCTCCGTCACCAGCAGTGCTTTCTCTGTAAAGAGGAGGACCAGGAGCACAGGGACTGGTCTGGATTTGATGGAATGAAAACCACAGAGCTCTGGGGCATGTTGGCTTTCACCTGGATGCTATGTTGAAAATGTGATATTCTTACATCTGATGTGACACTTGAAGGTAGATTACAGTGTAATGCCCACAGCATGGGACTTAAAAAATGTAAGTATCAAAAACTATTTAACTTGTATGTAAGGACAAAGAAGAGTGTCCAAAACAACATCTTACAACATCGTTACGCAGCAGCTGACATCAATTTAACAAAAAATGTTTAATGTTTAATCTATTTATTAACTACCAAATATCAAGTGAGCTCATTTTTATACCATAAGGGAATAAAGTGAAAGCACTGGCTCCCTGGAAGATAAGAATCCACCGACAGACCTGTCCTTTGCTTTGCTGCTGTTAACACATGATGTGCACCATTACACCGCTACTGGGAAACAACATGGATAACGACGGCCCTGTACTTCTCAGGAATACTGGCACTAATGATAGACTTCCACTAACCCAGACGGACATGATTACACCGAGGCATGAAAATACATCTCATATTAACATGAATGATGAAAATCTGCAGGTTTAAAATGATTAGCCTTGTTGTTGAGGCCTGAGCGGGGCTGTAGCAGCTAACATGAACAGAAAGGTGAACACAGAAGGTGTGGAGACTAACACACACGCCAGCACTGCCAGTAGCCAGCAGGCTTTTGAACATCTGTCATACCTGCCTGCTCCAATCCCATCACACTGACCCACGCACACACACACACACACACACACACACACACACAGCACCCTGTGAATGGTTGTGACAGCTCAACACAGCGCCACTAGCCCAGAAACACATGTTCCTTTCTTCTGCACTTTACACACACAAACAGTGACCGTCACCTCTGTCCCGCTTCACTTCACATCACCCTGTCTTCCCCCGCTCTCTTTGTCCCAGTTCAACCATGTATCCTCCCCTTTTCTTTCTTTCCCTCTCTCTCCACCACTTCCCTCTCTCATCCTGCTCTTCTCCTTCGTGCTGCATTTGATTCTCTTCTTTTCCCAGCCTTGTTTTGTATCCCTTTATCCATCTATCTCTCTCTTAGCCTGCCGAAAACTGGTGACTATTTCTGCACGCACCACAAGAACAGACACACATTAAATGCTCTGTGATTAGAGACTCACTTCAATCTGAAGTCAGCCAAATGTTTGCAGAGAGAGAGAGAGTGGTTACAAGAGTGTATGTCATCAACTGGAAAACAGTTTGTGAAGGCAAAAGAGGAGGGCCTCAGGTGGGCATGGCGGGGAGCCTGAGACGTGTGCGTGTCTTTGCACAGTAGGAAAAGACAACGATAGCATCGCTCTTATTTTTTGTTTACCTTTTTACTACAAATGTCAGAGAGGATTAGCGTGAAAGGTGATGTGGTAATAAGGAAAAGAGGAAGAAATAGAAGAAATACTAAAGTATGTCTTATTCTTAAAGATATAGAGAAAGAGAGGAGAAGTGAGAGGGAGGGAGTAAGGAAGTAAAGAGATAGAGTGTGTGTGTGTGTGTGTGTGTGTTAGCATTACTGTTAACACATAATTGTGTTTGTTAACACAAAATTGAATATACCACAAACACACACAAACACACACACACACACACACACACACACACACACACACACACACACACATCAAATTGCCATTCCAATCAAATTAAAGCTGACATAACTTACTTTGAATGAAAACAACCAGAGCCCCAAGACACACACACACACGCACACACACACACACACAGGCTACATTTCCTCACAGGCAAAATAAAGTCATCATCAATAACAGACTAAATACAACAGGGATGCAGCGCTATTCAAGTGCAGTGTCTCTCTCCCTCCCTCTCTCTCCAGTGGGAATCAACAAGGAAGGAACACACACACACACACACACTGATATCTGATGGGCTGCCACTCTTTGTGTCCTTACACTCCTGCTGGGATCCTCATTATCGGTCATGATTGCCCCCACCTAACCTCCTCCATCTTCTGCTCCTCCTCCTCCTCCTCCTCACATCCTCCAACCCCCGCACTCCACCTCTCCTTCATCTCTGGGACACCTTCTTAAAATCCCAATTATCATCATCTTTGATTCGTGCTCTCGAGCCCAAGTACAAGTAATTGGAAGCTTTTTCTCTTGTTGTTCTTGTTGCTCATCTGCCTTCAAGCCTCTGTGCCTCCAAATCAGATCCCTCAGACTTAACTAAACATATTTAAAGCATAGTTCATTTACCTTTGCTACAGTCGTCCCACAGAGTGCTGCAGGAATGAGTTCTAAAACCCAGAAATGAGTTAGCATGTTAGCACTTCCTGTCCCCTCGTCTGGAAGTCAGTGGGTTTCTGTGGTATAATAAGGTCTGTGGTTAACACAAGCTTAAGAGATGTTTACGTTTTGTTCTCCGACATAAAATACGTCAGTGAAAACCCCACTTGTGAATTTTGAAGCCTTTGCGGTTGCTAACACTCGTCTAAATGATGCTACAGAGGTCGTACAGCCTCGTTGGGTTTCTACTGCAAACTGTTTCCCAAAGGATCTGTAGAAGAGGTCAGCTCGCAAAATCAGATTACAAGTTGGAAGTTTAGTTCAGTTCATAGTTTCAGTATAGAACATGAGGACACAGCAGCAGTTTCTAGTCAGTATCTAGCATGACCATTCTGGACCGCAATGGAGTCATCTTCAACAACAGAAGCCAGACAAAGATGAACCAAGCAACTATCAAAAAAAAGGTAGAGGTAATCTAAAAACTGAAGACTGGAGAAAAGAGAAAGAACAAGAAAGTTTGAGAGAGATCAAAGAGTGAAAGAGGCGTCACTCACCTGCACATTTAGTCCTGGTGACCAGCGGTGGCCCCGGCGGCCCCGTTCCTCCCTCCCCAGGTCTGGACAGCAGGACCTTGATCTCGTACTCCACATCTGGGTCCAGATGCCACAGTTTATAAGTGGGGGAGTCCACCACATGGGTCTCCGCCCAGTTCCCTGAAGTGGTGCGGTACTCCACCTCCTTCAGGATGATCGGCCCGTCGCCGATGATGCTGTTGGCATTGGGTTTGATCCAAAGGTAGGTGGCACCAACGGCGAGAAGCTCAGGTGGAGCAATGGGAGTGGGCGGAGCTGTGAAAAGGGAACAGAGGTGGTTAGTTGAGTTGTCCCTGTTTAATCATGCATTTCATTCTTACAGCCAATCAGAAGACAAACACAGCACCTTGTCTGTAACTGCACCCCCACCTGAGCTTATCACTGTTAAATTAGAATACATTACAGAACTCATCTTCCCCGAAAACTTTATTAAAGTCCAATCAGTGGTGCCTACGTGTGTACTCCAACAAACAGAACACCCACCCACACACACACACACACACACACACCTTGGGGTGCCCACTGTAATTTTCTAAAATAACAAACACAATTTAAAATGCTAAATTTCATTATGTGGTATTTTGAGTACCACCTGCTGTTCAAGATATTTGCAGACCCCCATTGATTTCCCCTAATATAAAAATCCATAAACAAGATGAAAGAAAGTTAGGCGTCCAATATTTTCAAGCCTTTTTTTAAAGGTCTCAATATCAACATCAGTCTCGCTACAGGCTGTTTTGACTGCATCAGATTTGTGTTGGTATACCCTTGGTCTATGAGGGACCCTTAGAATTTGCGGTAACTGTGTAAAGAAATCAACTGTCGATGTGTTCTAGGAAGCTTGTTTCTGCCATCACAGCCACAGGCCATGTGTGAGTGCTCTACTTAACAGATATAATGCGATGTAAATGTAAAGTGGAAGGAGACACAGTTTAACTTTTGCATTGAAAACAGCTGCCACAAAAAGCTCGAGTGAATTCTCAACCTGTAGCATTAATCCATCACGTTGTTGACATGTTGCTGACAGCTACTTTGCCACTAGACTTTCACATTATGCTACTTTAAAATAATGGCCTCTGTCAAGCCTAAAAGCATGGGGTGTTTTATTACTCCCTTCTGGGTTTTTCGTTATTTTTCAAAACCCAACTCAAGACAGAATCTTTTTTGAGTGAGTACACATGAATGGTGAAGAATCCTTTAAATGATACACACAATGGTAAAAAGCACACAATGAAAGAAGTGATTTCAGGTAAAAGAAGAACTTCCATGATGAGGCAATGCATTTCTTTAAAAGGAACTGGTCTTCAGGTAAAAGTACTGGAGCGTGTCATCCACTCAACTCCAAACCACAAGCCAACACTGATAGTCTCCACCATCTGTACATGAATGTGTATGAGAGGGTAGATGTGAGACTTTGTACTGTTTTCAGAATAAAGGAAGAAACAATTTAGTCTGCTGACAAAGAGGAATATCTGCAGAAAGTAAAACTAAACAATGTATACATGTGGATCTACTGTGTAGCACTGCAGTACCCCTGCAGCCCACACAAAGGCTCACTGAAACTCCATATTCTCTTTAGAACAATGTGAGGCCGACGTAATGATGTTAACTAACAAAATGATGTCAAGACAGAGCAACCTGAAGCTGAAGAGTAACAGGATCAGATGGAAACTATGGACTATAGTAATAACCATGGGCCGGTCCCACAGTTCTGATGGTCCAGGATCAGCACCTTGGACAGCGGTCGTGCCACAAAAGATCTGTCTGAACACACAAAAGGATGCCATCTAGAGTGGCCTGACTTCTTGAGAACCATGAACCTTTATCATATTTTGACATTATAGTATAATAATAAAGTTCTCAGTTCTCCACAGACTTGCTGTAACGCAGAAGTTATCACAAAAGTGACTGAAGAAAGAACAAAAAAAAAGTATTTCATTATCAAAGTGGTCTGTTTTAATGCATGCACCCCTTAGTTATGCTGCTATAGGCCTAGGCTGCCGGGAGACTCATAGGATGCACTGAGTTCCTCTCTCTCCTCTCCATTTTTACACACCCATATCCCATTAATGCTCGTCACAAATTCACCTTCTTCC
>JAVQJD010076092.1:0-39865 GCA_036023655.1 Nannoperca australis
CACACACACACACACACACACAGACAGTATAACACCCACCTTAGTCCAGGTGTCCATGGCTTTGTACCTCCTGTAGCGTAGCCATCGCCTGCGACGGACACAGGAGTTCCACTTCTTGTCTTTGGTGTAGGTGGCGGGAAAGTCAATGGCGTAGGTCCATCCCTGCAGACACAAACACCTCAATCATTCAACACACGAGGCAGGAACAGAAAAGGCTGAAACTGATGCTGAAGAATGGAGATGCAAGCAATACAAGAACTGGACACTCACCTCTTTCTCTGTGGGCTCACCCTCACAGTTTTCATCCGCGTACCAGTCGCCCTCCCACTCCCAGCTGCTGGAGGGCAGCCGGTAGTTGTCCAGTGGTTGGTGTTGCAGACCCGTGACATCACTCCACTGCCAGCGGTCGCTTGGCAACAAACGCTCCGAGAAACCATCCACAGGATTCCATCGCTGACAGAAACAGAGACGGACACGTTAGAGCAAATGCAGGTGCAAAACAAGGTCACTGTGTTGTCAAATGTGCTGCCAATAAGCACTTCTGGTGAGATGAACCCCCCGGAGAGGAAGTCCCAAAAACAGACACTGTTGTTGAGCTAATGCACATAGCCTGACACAGCTGAGTGACAACAACCTGCTGGTCCAAATGGTTTGCAAGCATTCACAGAAAGCATGAATCTAATCTGTATTTTTGAGTTCCACATACAGTATACATTCACTGTATCTGGTATTTTGCTTCAATGTGCTTCTAATGTGCTTGTTAAGGCAACAGCTGTCAGTGTGCTGGGGTAGGCAAAAGAGGAAGTGGGACACTGCTGTGTGATTATGTTTGCATTTATTGTTTCTGTCACACAATCACACATGACACATGTCCATGGGGAACTCCACATCCATTTTACTTTTTGCAGGAAATAAAGGATAACTAGTGAAAAATGTGTTGTTGTTTTTTTACTTGCATAGTGAAGGAAAAAATACCATGGCTTTCTTTCTTTCTGTATTTTTAAGCATCTTCTTTCTTCTTTCTTACAATTTATATATATATATATATATATATATATATATATATAGCCACCCTAATTGGTGGAAGAGACCCACTTGATTCTCGTAGGTCTCCTCCTGGTAGCGGACCGGCAGGTCAGAAGCATGGACATTCAGGTAGATGTTGTTGTCACAGGCGATGCCCCAGCAGCACTGCTGAGCTGCCGTCACCCGCTTAAACTCCATCTGGGCGTCGCGGCACTGCTCCCACTGCTGCCCTGCCGTAGACAAGCTGTAGACCCGCCCGTACACATCCACCGCCCATAGCAAGGAGGCCGGCATGGTCGCACCGGGAACCTGAGGAACAGGAGGCAGATAGCGGGGGGGGAGGAAGGGTTGGAAAGGGGGAAAGCGCAAAATAGATTTACTAGGCCGGAGAAATACATTAGAAGCTGAAATGTTATGATGGAGAGAATAAAGATAAAGGGGAAAGATTAGATAGATTTGCTTTTATCATAAAATACCATAAGAAACACATCTGAAGGAGGAGAAAAGATCTCTGCGGGAAATTAATTTGTTTAAAGGACGCGCGTGTGATGACCTCTAATCCTTCCTCAGTGCTTCCTCTTCGCTGTGCAAAGTTGATGTTGTTGCCAGAACAAGCCTTTTTCAGACTCATCACAGCAGGGAAAACACAGGTGTTACTACTAACATTAATAATGGCTCCGATCCATTCCAGTGTGACAGTAAGACAGCATCAGGTCTGGCTTTTTGTTCAGCAATGTTTAACCCATGTCCAAATATGTAAGTCTATACACAATATTTGCATTGTATATGTGTAGACGTGTATGTCCATATAACTGGAGAGGGAAACACCTCTACCTCTATATCTATGCTAAAAGTCCCACTTGGAGCAGAGCTGTACACACTGGTTGGGTCGTGGGTTGAGGTGGCACTGATCCACGCTCACTGTGGATTGCTGTTTGCTCCACTTTGCTGACCCGTATTCTTCACCCTGCACTGTCATCACAACATTTAAGCCTTCGTGGCAAACGTGAAATGTCAAGTCAATACAGTGGTCTCCATTTCACAACATCGCGTGGCCGGCAGGGACGCTGCTGCTGAAAGGCGTGTCCTCTGTCACCTACATTCAGTTTATATTGATGATGATAATGATGATAATGATAATAATAATAATAACAATAATAATAATAACAATAACAATAACAATAATAACAATAATAATAATAATACAATTATTAAATCACATAGGCCTACATACACATTAAAAGTACCGACACAACGATCCTACAGTAAAATGAACAACGTTTGTTTATGCGTGCTGTTTGTTACTGTATAACAAGGCGTGTAGCTGCCTGTTAGCACCGTGCCAGCAACGACACGAGCTACACATTAGCATTAATAGGTAATATAGTGCAGGTGTGAATGACTGGAGGGTGAACTGTAAGCTGTTATGCTCTAAACAAACGTACACTGTACAGTAAAACCAGCTTTAGCTTGCTTTTTGTGCAGGCTTACAGGCTTAGCCCTCTAGAAATAGCAAACTAACAAGAGTTTAAACACACCAACCGTGAGCTTCCTCTCATAAACCGTGAAACGGCGCAGGTGGGATGTCGCCGCTGCTTATTCAGCAAGTGGAAATGAATGAACAGCTGTGTAAACCATTATGTGTCCGGGTACCCTCTGATATTCACATCATAATTTATCTCCTACGTGAAACAGGAAGTGCTGCGGTTGCTCCATCCCTATTGGCTGTTCCTGCGTCAAGCGGCAGGTGCTTGTAGTTTGTACGTCATCCAGCGGGGACGCTGTTGGCTCACATTTCAGGGACTCCTAACACGTCAAGGACCCCAAAACAAGAATATACTCATGTTCAGAAAGTAACGTTCACTCAAGTACGTTCTTGAACTTTAGTTTAGTATTTCCAAGTTACAGTACTTTATACTTATACTCCACTACATGTATCTGACAACTTTAGTTACTAGTTACTTTGATTTTACATACAAAACATATGATCGGTTTATAAAATATGATGCATTTATAAAAGCCCTGCTCACCCACATGTCTTTTCAGTAGTATGGCTGATTAAGAATTAGCAGGAAGTCACCAATACTAATACACTAATACAATACTAATAATATGTAACTTACACTACAACAAAGCTAACAATAGAGCTCCTGAAGCCCTGAAAAACTTGTTTTACAAGAAAATACTTGTGCACACAAAATATTATTAGACAAAAAACAATTTCAGGAATTTGGGAGTGCCGTAATTTAACACTCTGAAAGGGGCCACTCTGCAAAATGAGTACTTTTATTTTGGATACTCAACGTATATTTTGCTGGTAATACTTTTAAGTAGTTTTAAGAAGTGTATTTTTACATTGTGGTAATGCTACTTTTTCTAAAGTAAAGGGTCTGAGTGCTTCTTCCGTCACTGCTCTTGTTTTATAAAAACACATATAAAGCATATCAATAACAGGTCAGATTACCTTGGGGCAACTGGCCAGGTGGTTCTCTCCTGAGGCTTCATACTGCTCTGAATGTCCATGGAAACAAGGTTTCATACACTTGATGTTGGCTGTAGGATGTACTCCTTTCTTGCTATTGCTCAACCAATCACTAGCAATTTTGTAAAAGTTGGTCTTCTTTCTATCTATTTATAGTTAGAAAGTAATTTTTTGATCTTTTTGTGTAAACTTACACCCAAACAAACCCATCTTTTCCTTAGTTGTTAGATATCTCTCCGTTTCTCTAATAGTCTTTATCTGCATGGTATATTTGGCGATTGGTTTGATAATATTCAACTCTGACACAGAGACAGTAAAACCAGTTAATTATTTTCATCCCAGTGTCTTCAACAAAATATCTACATATGTGAGGAGGTAACATGTTTCATATTGCAAATCATGATCAGAACTACCAGCCCCGTACCTCGGCTCAGTGCAACCTAAAATAACCTGTTACAGAAGCCAGTGAGAAGAAAATAGAAAACGCAGCTGAACATTAATAATGCAGACATTTACTTTACCTTGTTTTATTGAGAAAAAAAGAGACTACATTGGTCAACAGTGGCAAGAAAACACTTGGCAATAACTCATTGACTTACACAAACAACATCAGTGGGTCTGTGAGGATCAATACGCTGTTCCATCAATCAGTTCCTCATTTACTTTTACATTCTGTAAAGCAAATACATGGCAAAATACTTAATTCTTTGAAGATTTCACACATTGACCCACTTTATTCATACAATGCAAACGTCAACTAGTACGGTACATTTTTATTTGCATAAACTGTGCATTGTCCACAGAATTTCCACAAAACAACAGTGAAACCATGAGGAGTGAAAAGCATTCCCTTCATCAAAAGGTAATGTTGCCCATTTAAAATACATATCAGCAGTCAAATCAAACCAGTGTGGGATCGTGAGCACAGTGTTGTATTCAAAGGGGCGCTTCCACAGAATGGACTTCTGTATACGTATTTTATTTAAATATCTCATACAAACTTACTGTATATAAATAGCCTTCTTTTCATTTTAAACAGTGCTTTTGCCTTCACTCAAATGACACACCCTCTTCCCAACACGTCACTCTCCCTTCATTCTCACAAACTTTGTATATCACAATGCCTCTTTAAAAAAAGGAAAAAAGAAAGTGAAAAATAATTCATAAAAATAGAAATAACAATATATTTTTGGCAAGTCAGGGAGACAGCCTGGGTGCTGGTCTATCATTTACATCTTCATCTCTTCAAACACTGCACTGACCGCAGCACTAACAAGTCCGAAAAGACCGTATGACACTGTCGGAGAAGCTCTTTTCCTTTTACAGAAACTCAAACGGACCATTTAAGTTTCTGTTTAAGTTTGAAGGGACCCTTTAAGTTTCTGTCACCCCAAAATGAAGATTCAGATTTGATCTCCTTTTTAGCATGTCAGTAGAAACTCCACTGGTATTTGTGGGACCATCAGACACACAATAAGCCCCAATAGCTTTAGCCTTGTATAACAATGCTGAAGGCAGTTTACACCATTGCACCTTTTGCAATCATTCGTATACAAAACATCTGAGAAACTTTTGAGAAGTTGAGAAGTTGGACTGCAGAAATGTTTACTAGTTTTAATTATTTCCTCAAGTTTAAAATTAACCCCATTTTTGCAACTACAGTATTTATTTAATAGCCACTCAATGTATTCACATTCAGTAGTTACCTCTCTATATACTGTAGTAGCTTTAATTGGTGGCGGCGGAGTTTTTCATTTATTTATTTTTCAAATTTTTCATTTTGCCGTGAATTATTACTGTAACACTTACTTTACCACAAAATATTTTCTTTGCACTACAAAAGGTTCAGCTTGTGGCTAATGTAAAACACACACTGGCACAGTAAAACACACTTGTGCCAAGAAACAATGGATCCTTTTAGTAGAGCAGACTGGTACTGAGAGAGACTAGCATGCAGGCTGGTGAGATGTCCAGTTGGGGTGATGTTCGGTGTGTCGCAGGGGTCCCATGTTGCACGAGTCCCCTGAAGGCATGGCAGCGGTGAAAATCCTCCTCCTCTGTGTTAGATGACTGGCGCTGATCTGTCATTCGTGACAGTCGGCCTCAGCTTGACCGTGGCGAACGGATTCCCTCCTCTGCAGGAAGCAAATAGGAAGAAAAAACTGGTCTAACTTCTTTAAATTCATCATCATCAACTGCACTTTATTGCTCTCACAAATCTGTACAAATCTGTGAGTTGTGTTAGGTCACTCACCCTAGAAAGGGAGCCTTTGCAGTCCCATTGACTAAAGAAACCTGTTAGAAAACACAGAAGAAAAGGCCTTTGAAGATCCAGTCGACGAAGTAAAATAACACACAACATTCAACACACACCACCACAGTCACCACAAATCCACACCTTCCCTCCAGCTGTGAAGAAAGTCAGGGTTGGCGGACTGGTTTGATAAGATTTCTCATCAACAGTTGCCCCCCCCCCACCTCCCCCACCCCCTGCTTCCTAATCGGAGCATTTGAGCTTTGACGTGTACTTAAGCTACAACCTCAGACATCACAGAGTCTGGAATCTAGACAATCTAGAAAGGCTGGCGAGAGACGCACTCCTCTTTCTCTCTTTTATTGTCCCCACAGAGCAAAGTAAGTATGGGAACGATAAAGTTGAGGTACATAAACACCTGAGCTATGTGCCCTAGGGCTAGTGTAGCACATATTTACTCCTAAAAAAAGATGTAAAGAAAGATGTTTTCATTTTAGAGCAGATAAGAACGTGTTTAAACTTAGATAAAACTTAGATTTTATCGTAAATGTATTCAGTGTGCATGACACGGGCTGATAAAGAGAGGTAACTGGCTATAGCAACCTCAATTGATTGTATTCTATTTTACAGCAGTAAATCTATAATTGACCTCTCTTGTCAAGCTTAAAGACATGGTCGTCATTGCATTCATTACTAATTGCAGAAAAACATGCATTACCCTGATCTTCCTTTAGAGATCAGACAACATCCAGAAGTCACTGAACATACAGCCACAGTTCGGCTTCAAGGACTTTTATTCCCTGAACTCAGCCTGTCAGATTTAAGAAAATTATAAACATAACATTTCAGCTTGACCTTTTGTAGATTTCCTGGCCGTAAAGAGCTCAAACCCTTAGAGAGAATCCTAGATTTTTCCCTTAGGGATACAGATGTTTGAGTAAAATTGCTGGAAATATGTAAATGTAATTCAGAAACTTTCAAACCTCTCTAAACCTGCAAAAAATATCAACACATACTTCAGGATCAGTGTCGTTTTCACAGTAAACAAACATACTGAATTAAAAAACAATATATACAGTTGATCCCAGATAACTGGCAGCAAGTCACTTAACTGCAGTACTTGAGCCATTCACTGAAACTGAAACACCTCAGTTTAACGGGAGAAGGGATTTGAATGCTGCCTGAGAGGCTCAACTCAGGGAAGTCCTCAGAGCAATGGTGCAAAGTCCACCTTCCACCCAAAGTCACAATAACAAACCTAAAGAGCACAGTCAGCCTTCTGCCCTCTGAACAAATCATCAAAGGGAGGACAAGGGCTTATTAAAGTGGCATTGTTCGAGTTTTTGTACACGTTGGGCTAAGTTTAAAAAATATATATGTATGTCATGCTTATATGAGGATGAGATTATAAAAAGAAAAAGTGAAAAGCACTGGGATTCCTCCTGTTGGGAAAGTCTATCCCTCAGTGTGGTTTATTTCATTGTAAAACCCTGAGGCAGCAGATTCAAAGGACACTGAGCACAGAGCAGCGAGGAAGGTGATGATGAGGGATAAGGAAGTGTGCTTGGGCTTGTCTGCTGGCTGGACAGACACTAGTTCCTTCTCAATGAGCTGGCACAACGCAGGCACAAATTGAAACGGCGTCTGTTCCCTCTGTAACTATCACCTTCTCCTCCAATCTCTCCAAACCTGGCGAAACCTGGCTGGGAGCATTTTTCAAATGTCTTTTAAACATTTCTTTTGAGCCAACGACTCTGGTCTGTTTTACACGTTTCCTCTTTGTCTTGATTACTTCAGTCTGTATCAGTTGAAGAATGCATACACAAAATATTTAAGGCTCACAAACATCCTTTTGGAGAACGTCTAGATAAATATAGTATATTTCCTACAACTGGTTAAAGGAATTGAGGTGTGTTTTTGGCTGTGTATGTTTGTGTGGGGTGTGGTGTGGTGGCGATGACTAAGCAGCAAGGAGATGTTGATAAGGCATCATTAGTCAGACTGAAAGTTCAAAATGTGTGATGGCATTTTGTAGTTTGGCCGTGGAGTCTGGGATGACTTAGAAAACAGACAAAAAAGATCCTATAAGGACACATAAGACCTTTAAAGACCTGGATTTGATCTGGTCAGACACTGGTCACAAATGCATTTCTGTGTTGGATTGTGAAGAGCTACCTTCAAAACCTTAGTTTTCATAAAGATACAATGCATCTCTATTGGCAGATGCAGTTTTTCTTCTCCATCTTTATTGTCTTAGCATTAGATTGTATGAGTTAGTAGTAGTATGAAGGTTTTTCACAGTTACATAAAAATGTGTCTCAAGTTGTGAACACCACACATTTACATTGTGCTTAATAGTACAGTACTTCCATGTTAAAATGTAAAAAAGAAAAAACTACCATATTAGTATTGTAATACAACCCACACCCAGTATTTTTAAACAAAAATAAAAATGTATTTAAAAATACAGCATATCAGTATGTTACTGGACCAGTAACAACATTAAATCCATGTTAAACCCTGTTTAAAGGAGCCTGTTTTAGTTGTTATGTACTTGGATTGAGGCTGTTTAGATAATCCCTTGTTTTTTTCCACCATGTTTTCCCTGAAACACTTTTCCACACACCATTTATTTAAAAGCTTTTGGTAACTAGAAAATTAAATACCAGGAATTCTTGCGAAATAACATCATTAAATTGCACACAGCACACAAAGAGGCAAAACATATAAGGTTATGCTATTAAAGAGACTCATCCAAAGCGTTAGTACTCTTTAGGCTTGTAAAATGTAAAAAAATAAATAAAAAAAGGCCGTGTACTGATTTGAGAAATACAAGAGACGACATAGTTACTCAGGTGCTGGTACTGACCCTGTTCTGTGGTGAGGGCGTTGAGGGGACCACTGGGCTAGAGGGGCCGTTGTCGCTGTAATCTGGAGGTGGAAGCAACACTGGCTCCTCCTCCTGCTCTGGCAGGCTGGCCACGCTCAGACTACGCACCGGCGTGTCCAGGTTGCTGC
Organism: Nannoperca australis; assembly: GCA_036023655.1. Lineage (NCBI taxonomy): Eukaryota > Metazoa > Chordata > Actinopteri > Centrarchiformes > Percichthyidae > Nannoperca > Nannoperca australis. Next base: position 8,781 of record JAVQJD010076092.1, read on the forward strand.
TAAGACACGCGACATGAAGGTTCAGCTATCAGACATCAGCTGTAAAACAAATCATTGATCGTCTTCCTGGTATGTTGTCATGTTTTCTTACCTATTTGATATAACTGTGTCAGTATAAGGTCTGCAGTAAGATGAGGGAAACCAGCCCCGCCTAATAAGAGAGACAAACACAACACAAAATCAGAAACATATTTATATCAACAGTTGTATAAAAAAAATTTATTGGTCATATCTATTGGATGGATACCAGTTAGTTATCTTCCTGGAGTTCATATAACATACATATGGTATTAGCCTCAACCTACATAATACCATTACAGAAATAATGCCAACTTTTTTAAAGGAAGAAATATGCATATTTGCTTTCTTGCCCAGAAAGAAAGATACCACATTTACAGCGAGAATGCAGCAGGTAGGTACATTTTATTTTTAGGTAACCCAAATAATAAATCTCTCTGAGAGTACCAGATGATGTACATCAGTAATGTTCAGCCTTGGTGTGTTTGTGAAAATAATCTAATAATATGTCTAAAAATCAATACTAATCAATCCAGCAACTGAAATATTTTCAGTTGCTGGACTTGGTCATATGAAAGAGTCCGAGCAGGAAAACTGACACTGCCTTTCGCCATCCTGTGTGCACACAAGAGACTGCAAGAAGATCTGAGAGGGTTTGGAGGGTTTGTGGTTTAAAATAGTTGGGAATTGCATATCAGAGATAGAATATGTGACAGACAGACAGACAGATTTTGCTCACTAAGACTCTGAAGTTGTCTCCAAGTCACGTCTAGAGAAGATGACTTATCAGACCAATGCGCTGGATTTGTTGCTAAGTAACAGAACGTAATGTGATTTATCCCAACATGTCCTCTTCTTGACAAACAGCCAGTGACTGCATTAAAACCACTTCAATTGGAAAGGCCTCTGAATGACACACGCAGGGAGCAGATAAGGCTTGCAGTAATTTGTTTCAAAGTGGAAATGAAAAAAATATTCGACACGATCTCAGTAAGCACCCCGTAATCCTTTCGCCTGCATAATGAGTCCTAATTGATGTAGAGAGGAGCTGAAGCTGACTGTAATAACACAGGCGACTCATTTCATTTCCTCTTGTGGGTGTGCCAAAAGTTCTATTTAGATTGCCTTTATATCAAGTATGTGAGGGAGGATAAAGTTTGTATTTATTATAGTTATAGTTATATAAGAACCCCATGTATCCTATGCCTTTGTCTACATATACTACCACAGTGGGTGACATATTGACAAAAAGAAAAGTATAGAATCGCCAGATTATCCTTTACAACCAGAGATGAATAAAAAGATGGGTAAACTAAGACTCGTCAATGAGGCAAAGAACCACCAAAACAAACAAAAATCATTCATATTTCCAGAAACAAAACATAAAAATAAACAGGTTAGGTAAACTGCTGTGTCTTTTAGCCATCAACACATCCCTGAGTGTAAAAATAGTTAAAAACATACTGCTGCGTCCTCTCCAGCTCTCCGTACAGCCAGCCGTCCTTCTCTTCTTGGATGAGCAGGCTGATGATGTCGCCGTCGTCGAAGCTGAGGAGTGTGTTGTTGTTGCCCGCCGTGTGGGGGAAAATGGTCCTAACTCGGGGCTTCCTGCCCACATTGAGACCCGATGACTGGGATGTCGACCGGGACAGATCGCCCTCTCCCAGACTGCCCTGGTCTGGAGGCAGCGGAGGATCACAAAAACACAGATTAGAGATGAGATAGTATCAGTTATCTGCCAAAACTTTAAATCAAAGGTAATTTATTTAAAGCTCAGATGCCACAGTCATATGCGGGAGACAGGTATATTTACCTGAGTTGTGGTCTGAAGAGGAGGTAAGTGGAGATCTGGGCTCTGGGTTGAACATATTGGCTAGCGGACTGATCTGTGCCTTTAGTGGTGGTGCTGGAGGAGGCACCGATGACTCCACGTTGTTCTGAGGAGATAAAGAAGACTCTGATTAGCAGATGACAAATTTATAACACACGTTTTGTCTGAACGACCAGGGTAAAGTCGTGATCAAGGCGATGATTTTACGCTTTTCATTTTACAGTCATTACTGTAACTGAAGCTTGTGGTCTCCATCCTACAGAGCATTAAATAGCCGTATCTGGAAAGCATTCAGTGGACAACAAGGTCAGACAACAACAAAAGAACAACAAAAACACATGCAGGATCTCCCATGGCTGAGAGCCAGATAATGATAACCAGCAACTTCACACACACCAACCTCCATCAGATATCAGCACCTTTGCAAGATAAACTACAAGCAACAAGACAAGATAAAGCACTCCAGGGCCAGTCTTTTCTACACATTTAGTTCTACTTATGTACTATTTGGAAAGCTTTTATCCACAGCTTTTATCTAAAACACCTAGTAAAAGATAATGATATAAAGCTTATAATATAATATTCTGACATGTGGCCTCATCTCACAGAGCACATTGTGTAATTTTGATATCACATTTGTTGATGGTTTGACATAAATCGTCATGAATCCACACACCATCAGCTTATACCCACCCTGTTGTAGCGTTCAACCAGCGGCGATTGTTCTGGAGTGGTGGACAGCCCGTCTATCATGGTCATCACCGTGTCAGGCACCTTGGTGATGTCGCTGCACTTTTCCTGCCAGCTGGGGAGCCTCAGGGACAGCAACTCTTTGGCCTGGAAGCACCAGGGAAAGGAAGAGCGCAGGTGTTAATACAGTCCATCATGGAGGGGTCTGACTGTGCAGGATTACCTCTCTGTCCAGGCTTACTTTCTCATGGAAGTTGCCGATTTGATAGGAGAACATGCAGTGTTTGTCCGCCAGGAAACAGAAGCGTCTCTTTTCTTCCAGCAAGGCCTCTCTACAGCCGTCAGCGATGAACTTTTGCATGTCCATCTGGCGCGACGAGATGGTCTCCATATACTGCAGACAAGGTCATAGGACAGCAAGCAGGTCATGGTATGGGATTATTAACTAGTCAATAACTAGGTTTCAAATTAGCAATAATATGAGTGATATTTTATTATATTGTATGGTGACGATTGTCCACAAAGTAAGCGAGGTGTTTCATTCAGCGCTTCATCTATGAAAAGGTAGAATGGGTCTAAATAAAAAAAACAATCATAATATCAATAAAAATGAAATAATAAAGGAAAGATAACTAATAGGAAATAAATGAAACAGCAACATATAAATAAATATTACAGTTAAAATAAAATAAATTTAAATGAAACAATAGAAAATAATTAAAAACAAAAATATTATTTAATAAAAAATACAATTTTCTTTCTGTTTCTCTGCTCTGCAGCACAGGCTGTGCCACAGGGTGAATCTACAGCGTTTCAGTGAGGACGAATGCGCTGCTGGAACTCTGAGTAAAAACTAACTCGCTGGCCACAGCTCAGTGTTTGTGTGCTCAGCGCCAATTCACAAATCGAGGCGCTAATGAACTTTGTAATCAAAGTCTATGCAACATGTTTAGTTGGGTCTCCTGCTGCTCGTGGATCGGTCTCAGCGCAGCGGGAAATCAAATCAGTGTGCTGACAGACACACCGTCCCCGCAGAGAGGCTGAGAACAGTTCTGCCCGTCAAGCAGAGCAAATGGGCGACTGGACCTGATATAAGGCATATCAAACTCTTTCAAATGACTTCTCTACCCACCCCTCCATTCCTTTAATTCTACACCCACTCCCCCTATCTTTACCATTTCCCCCAGGTTGTCATGGTGACGGCAAAGCAGCCTGTCTCTAAGGGCTTAGTCAAAGACCCTCCTGTACAGCCTGCTCTCATTTTCTCATTTTCTCTCTCTCTCTCTCTCTCTCTCTCTCTCTCTCTCTCTAAGATAGCCTGTCAGACGCTGAATCAAGGCTCCTCATTTCCCATTTGCACAGCAAACAATCGTCCAGCCTCTCAGCGAGAGGTGGGAGATCAGACACAAAGCACCGAGCTCATCACTGGCAGCACTACACATGAGAAAGCCGGTGTCAGGCAGTTAAACTCCACCCAGATAAGACGACTTATTGTCTTTTAAAACTTACCGTTCAAACGTACCATTCAAGTGCAAGGATAAACAGGAGGCTGATTCTGATTTTAGCAGCAGAGTAAAAAGAAACAGCTAAACAACCCCTTTCACAACCTGTGATCTTGACTTTTCATTTAAAGCTTTGGTTTAACGACCGTCCATCATCAAAGCGAGGCCATGAAAACAGTTGATAAATGAAAACGAGAGGCAGGCAGGACTTATTACTCAGGCTTTGCAGTCCCTCCTTCATCTCACCACATTGATTTACAAAGCAAATCGCTGTCTGAGGTGTTAAAACTGCTTGTTGGTAGTGGACAGAAGGACATAAACAGCTGACGATGTACATCACACTCCAACTAATACACTCAGGGTCACTGAACACCGCACAAAAAACCTGCTCAAGCAAGTCACACGTGTACTTCTGTTCACGCAGCAGTGACACCTGTTTCAGCTCTGATTTCTCATTTCGATGTGATGCAACACATCAGATTTTATGATTAAAAGCAAGGTCTCAATTTAGTCTAATTACATTTTTTTCAGTGTTGCAGCCCTGCCAGCTCTATTTTTGCATACAAAGCACGCTGTGGGCACCTTCCATACTGCATGTGCTTGGATAATATTACCATCTAGTTACACAGGAAATACAAGTCGATCTGTAACCTCTGCATTTTTATGGTCAACTTACATTTATGGTTTCCAGGTATGAAAGGCAACTATTTGGTAAAGATTAATCCCACTTGCTGCAGCCAATACCAATGTTTGCCTGCATACGTTCATACATACGTTTTTGCAAATGCGCGTGTGTACGCCTTCAACAGCAACACATCCATATGTCTGTAACTGAACGCAGTGAGCCAAAGTTTAATGGTCTCATGCTACTGATAGTCAAAACAGAGAATCTACAAACAGCTACAGCCTATCAATGGTGGCACCATTGATAGTTTTAGCCCCATGTCCTATATAAAAAAGTGCTTTTTCTAAGGTACTTTGTGTCATAAATGATGTTATGCCGTGTTACGTCCTCCTTACTCCTTTGCATTGTCATATTCTTTTCGTCACAGCATTTAAGGCAAGGGAAGGTAGGTTTCAGTCTCACCTCGTTCTCTTTGATCTCATACTTGGATGAGTGCTTTCCCTGGCTTTTCCTCCTGAGCTTCTTCAGGTCTGTCTGAGAGCGCTCCAGGGAGTCCTGCTTCAGCTTGTGCTCCGACTGATAGCGCTTGAAGGTGGCCTACAGGAGATGTTTGACAAGAGAGGCATGAGACGAAGAAGTGAAGGGAGGAGCTGATTATGAACAGATGAGCAGTTTTCATTTTACAAACTTTCCTCAGAGGCTATGAATACTATGAGAACCTGTTTATTCAGTTCTAACTGGCAAATAAGCTTTGCATGGATGCAATAGCTTTGTATTATAACTCCTATGAGCAGGCAGAGGATAGGTTGGTGGATGATTGCACTGATGAAGTATGAGAGATACACGATTACACTTACATTTATGTACTTAACATCCATCTCGGTCTTCTTCTCCAGCTCGATAATAACCTCTCGGTGGAACCTCTTGAACTGCACAAAAAAGAGAAAACACACACCTCAAATTGATTGCAACATACATCATCCTACAGTTCAGTCACATGCCTCAATGGCAACGTTACGATAAGAGTGGAGTGACCTGGTGGAGTGTATGATAATGGGTTTCTGAGAGGATGAGGTGAATTCCACCCACCAGAGAAGGTTTATCAGGTTGTTAAGGTTAAAGATTTACAACTTTCCCCTCTTGTGGAGGAATGACAATCAGTCCAGGATAGTCAGATGGAAACTCAGAGTGCTTGTGTTTCAGTTGTTGCCGTATTTAAAGTGGCGACACTTGACTTCGATTTACCTCCCGTCACTAGCATTTAACCCAGAGGCAGCAGGGCCAGGAAGCCTCTGTGGCTTTTCCACTCTTTTCAAACTTTCAAAGTAACTTTCGTTTCTTTTGTTACAGTAATTTCAAACTCCCTAAAATGAAAAGAATGAGCTCAAGAGGTTGTAGAAATTACGTGTCAAGGAAGGACAGTGTAAAAAATGGAAAATCTCTATTATGTGGCCACGAAGAAGAAATTGCAATTTTACACTCTCACAGGCTCAACAGGTGAGCACAAAATGATTTTAAAGACATAATTGCAACACAGTAAAGCCTTTTTTGCTTTTCATCCTTCAGATCCATTATATTCTTTTATTATGTTGCTTTCATTCTTCATGTTCAAGACCAGAATGAATGGAGCAAAGATAAAGGAACGTAAAGACATGGTGTCCATTCAAAATCCAGGATGTCCATATTCAATATTGTTTGTATTGTCAACAAATCCCATGAAAAGACAAAAACCTATAATGTGTTCGTCTTCCTCTCAATACTTTCGGACTTCCCTACCATGTCTGTGGTTCTCAGCCTCAAGACCATCGAAGGTCCCATTCTAACATCCACAACAAGTGTTCAAGCTGTAAATACTGACAATTACACCTTGAGGTGAACGGACGGTCCATGCCTTTACTTGAAACGTTTACAAACTTTTTTTATCACTTCTTTTGTCAATCAGATTTTCACAAATAGATACCTTCATACTTTATACTGAACTATTTCCAGAAACAGCTGGGAACTGTAGTTTTTACCAAACGTTACTCAAACATGAGTAAATTGTGCATTTGTTGGGGACTATTTTTAGTGGCAGGAGGGTGTATGTGGGATTGAATGGATAAACTACAGTGCAGTTCATAGTAAAGACATTTTTATGGGATTTGTTTGCAGTAAGAAAAACATGAATTATCACCAGATATACTTTAAGGCTACTCACGTTCTCTTCTAGTTCGTTATGGACTTTCCTGTGGGCCTCTGCGATCTCCATCAGAACCACACCTAGTAAGACATCAGGGACAACTTGTCAGTATTTCAGAGATTAATACAAAAAAAAGACATTTATTTGCTTTCTTGCTGAGAGTTAGAGAGTAATCACAACAGGAAGTGACTGTGCCTGGCCAAGAAATAGAGCGGCACATAATCTCTTGTTAAACAACGTATTGTTTTTACGCTTTGGTTTTTGAACAAATAAAATATAATGTGTTAATTAGTGAGCATTAGGGGTGCTGGTATGTGGCTTTGTTACCTTTGGACAGAGCCTGGCTAGCTGTTTCCAGTCTTTGTGCTATATATGCTAAGCTAACTGGCTGCTGGCGTTAGCTTCACATTTACCGTACGTACATGAGAGCTAACCCCTGGCAAGAAAGTGAATAAGCGTATTTCTCAAAAAAAATTATTCCTGTAGCTTATAGCTAAACATAACCATGTTTTTATTCAAGTCTTGCGTACATCTTTACAGCCCATATTTTACAGATGACTTATCTCCTTTTAATATTTAAACAGCTGTCAATAAGTAATCTCTATGAAACGTCCTGGTATTGTGCGGTCAGATACAGAACAGTCTCCATTCACAGACAGGCTACAGCATAGATAGAGCAGCATATGACATGAGACAATGGGAGTGAGTCAATACTGTAAACAGAAGTGGACAATCATAGCTAAGCGGTTTATAGTGCTACCTCTATCACAATGGAGTGAGATCTAGACTCAAGGTTCACTATAGGACATGGCGTTCTGGTGAAACCTGTAGAAACAGTATGCGACATTACATCTGACCATGTGATTGTGTCACTGTGAGGGAAAAGAGCAAAAGGGAGCGACTCGCAAGAATTTGCACAAGTAAAGAAAGCACAGGTGTTGGGTTCACTTTGTGATTTTTAGGTGAAAATCTCTAAAAGTTGCCCATGTCAGCGCACTCAACACCTAACCACTCACATGCCACACATTTGACCCAACACCTGACATTCCTCCCTGCACGCCTCCACTCAGAGCAAACAAATGTAATGACCCGCTGATACAGAGCTGCACTTCTGTGATCCAGCGGGCAGCGTCCAGCTACAACAACATTGCCCTCTGAAGGTCACCAGAACGTACTGGTAAATGCTGCCTTTGTGCTTCGACAGGGAGGGGTGGCGCTGGGCTCAGGGGCTGTTTGTACAGCCCCAAAACAGAGTGCGCTGGGTGGAAGGGGGAAGCTGAGAAGGGCCTGGAGGGGGTTCAAAGAGCCCGTTGTACACCTGCAGGTTTCACCTTTGGGGTTAACAAGGTGTGAATTGGAGCTGAGAGAACTGATGCTTGTAGGCTTTCTATCCATGGAAATGAAGTGTGAGAGCTGAGGTGTAAAAGTAAAAATTGATTCTTTCTTGCTCAAGTGTGAAAAAAAATAGTAGAAGTAACGTTTTTAGCATCTACAGGGTTAATCACCTTAAAAGAACAACAACATCACAGGGCAGCTTTTTGCTCAGTTTATCTTATCTCCTATCTCTGTCGCTTACGATTTGTTCTCTTTTGAACATACCAAGATAATGCAATCTCACTTTTGCAATTTCAAATATATCATGCTGTGTTCACATTGATTTCTACGCAGGTTGTTGCAGGGTTGATAAAATGTCCCTCTGGAAAATGACACCATCCATTATTCACTCATATGACTTGTGATTCATCATTATGAACACTTTGGCTATTCTCTCCTCCACTTCCTCATCCAACGCTCAAATTTACCAGAGTGTATAGTGATTCAGATACTGCAGATGAACTTTGACCTTCTAATCCAATGCATGTAGTTTGGTACCAGAGGGTTTAAACATTCATAACCCAACTGTGCTGTCGACCATAGGTCACAGTGAAGGCTGAAAAAGACCCTTGTTTTGGTGTTGTAATAGCTAAGTTGTTAATTCCTTAGTATGGCTTCTTTGCAACACCTGTATCAAATGCCTGTTTTATTAGACTGCTGATAGGACGCAGAGCAACGCCTTTGACATTCTCAACAGGTGATGCCATTTAAGAGCTGGGAGTGCCCTGTGCCAAGTCAAACCCTGCCTATTTGGTGTTCGATAAGGAAGCTGTGCAATATGAAATGACGTAGGCAGGGCAAACACTAACAGCTGACCCGGCACCTTGGTCTCTGGCTCACCTTTGTTTCACCACTTAGTCTAACTTGCTATCCTTCCTCCACTGTGTTTGTTCCTGTATCCAAGTGAAAGCAACGTCTGCGTTGGTGCTGAACTCGGACGGTGGTCGTCGGTCAGTGTCTTGTAGCAACGTTTAATCACCGACATGCATAACGGACTTGTCCTCGCATGCAGCGCATGTGTTTGATAAAATGCGGCCACCTCCTACGTGACTCAGGATCGAATGGTATCTCAATTATACACATTCCAGTGCAGGTGGGGAGAGAAAGTGTTGCTAAAGATGAGCTACTCCCATCCTGTTATCACGATGATGTCACTGTGATCAATGCTTAATCCACTGTCATAGAAACACGTGGAGAGACTGCGGTTAAACTCCCTTTTGACTTCCGTGTTCATTGTGACACAGGCTGCTCCAAAAGAATTCAGATCTAAGTAACTCTTCTGTCATCCAGGAGGGGGTAAATAAATATCCTGTCATCTGATGGGAATATCACTTTCATCATAAAAACCTCACAACAACTTTTTATGATTTTGACCTTGTTGAACCAAACTAACCAAATATTTCAACTCCTAGGACTTAGCACACCTGTGCAGAACTTGTTGTATGAACAACCAAACACAACCAACAACAACCATGGCATAGATCACGATACGATTTTGTAGTTTTGTAAACTGCTGTTCAGGTCCACCAATGAACTGAGACTTTATTTAATTGATGAGAAGTCCTCAAAAAGCTCTGAAACAAATTAAAATATATCTACTATATGCTGATGAAGATTATGTGATATGATCGAAAGCTCAGGAATGGCTAATTAATGGACCTTGAGGTGAATTTGTTTTGTCAACAACAACTGCACAAGGCTTCATTTGTCACTTCCTAAAGTTGACATTTGGGTGCTTGCAAACTAGGGCTGCAACTAATTAACTATTTTCATTATTGATGAATCTGACTATTATTCTTTCAATGAATGGATTTATCATTTACTCTATAGAATGCCCCCAAAATTGTGAAAAGTAACCATCACAACCTTGCGGAGCCCAAGGTGACATCTTTAAATGTCTTTTTTGGAAAGAAACATCTTCATATTTTAAAAGCTGCAACCAGAGAACATTTGTCGATTAATCGACTAATAGATTAAGCTCAACACAGAAGAGTGGTTGTGCTTAGAGCACTTGGGACAGCACTCTACAGTCATTATTATCAATCAAATATGCCACCTTGAATACTGATCATCAGTTTATTACACTAATAGATCAAAAGCGACCTTTTTTGGTTTGTATTAATGTATTATTGTTTAGCGATTTGAGCACCTGCTGTCATTCAGCATGTCTACTGTGTTTGCTGCAGCTCAATAGCTGTGACAGCTTCCTTAACATAGAGCGATGACCTGCCACCACACACAGCACATAACGTCATTTTTTATTAGAGCACATCAAACTAACTGCAGCCCCACTGAGCAGCAATAATAAATATCTATTTATTGTCGGCGCTCATACAACAAACTAAAGTCAAACCTCAAGTAACTATAAAAACTGCATGTGTGTTTCATATGTTCGTTATGTGAAGAGAAAATAAAGAACAAGTTGGTCTAAAGGTTTTAAAGACTTTTTTAACTAAATACTGGTTGAAATCTATAATAGCAGATACATGACTTCAGGTGGCCAGAAAGCAAATGAGAGGTCAAACAGAATAATGGGATATTTTTGTGAAAGGACTGAAGTGTGACAAGGTTTAAGATGCTCCAACATCACGGTTTATTGAGCAGTAGGTGAGTCTCTGGTCTTTTTAGAGAGTAGACTCCCAGTGTACCGGAGAGCCTTTAGGTTAATGGTGGATGCACGACAAGGGTGTTTGAGGCCTGGGGTCATTAGAGAGCTGTGGAGTGTGACGAGAGGAGTCATAACTTACTGAACAATGAGCGGACTCTTTGAAAACAACCTCCACCCTCCTCTATTTTTCTTGCTATCAACAGTCTATGCCTGGTTTGGAAAAACAATGTGTGTGTGTGTGTGTGTGTGTGTTACTGACCGTGGTATTTTTGGGGTATTTTGTGAGCCAGATACATTTATACCATATGGCCAAGGGACATTTAGTTTATGTTAGCATAAATACTAAAAGAAGGACACATCTAGCATGACTTTGTACAAGAGTAAAAAATAAATTCTATTCCTCTAGTGGAGAATGCTGCATGTTAACTCTGATTGGTCTATGCTGGGCATGTCACATACATGTCACATACATGATGTATGACATGTCACATGCATGATGTTTTCCAAATGTACCATAACTTATGCATTTTTAGTTTTAAATACGTTCAAACACAACTAGTCCAAGCAGACCACTATTATTTCTTAATATAAATATGTAGACATTCATAATTGGCCAAGATATAAACTTATTGATGAATCACCACTCTTGCAAAAAAAGACGGATTTAGAAGTAACTAATTTGACTATTTTCTTTGCAGCTCCAGGTGTTCTCAGTGACAAAATATAATGCAAGAAGAAAAATGAAAGGAGGTAAAAAATTAAAGTATTGATGTCTGTATTGCTCATCGTGTACTGATGATACAGGCAATACTGGGTGTCTTGTCTAAAGGGCAAAATAGCCAGATGTTTAAAATGTCACAAACTCTTCCAGGAGAAATGTCTCCTCTCAAAAGCCAAAACCTGTTACAGATCGGCCCATTCAGCGCTCTCTCCGTTTTAAATCCTCATTCTGTGGGGAGAAGAAAATCACTCTGCCCGACATTAACTTTTTTCTCATGCTGACTGTACTCCAATACTTCCAGAAACAGTTTGGGCTGAGGCGTGACAAACAGCGCAGAGAAAAGGTGGAAGGGGTGGGGATCGTGCTATTCTTTACCCTGTAACATTTTCAGTCCCGCACTACCTGCTGCTTTTCAGAGTGGCAACTCCCTGTGAAGTGCTCTAATGCACAGGAAGTTTCTAATTGTGCACCCACGGAAAACTATGACTTTTAAATATACACAGTGATTTATGGCACACCAGCCACACTGCCATGGCACTGTATTATAGAGGAATGACAACATAGTGAAAGCTATTTACTGATGATGTGCGATTTCACATGTGAAACTAGTAGACTCAACTTGCTGAACTGTGGCCTCAATAACTAACTGCACATTCAATTTAATTTTCTCATATTTTTTGAGGCAGTTGCTTTCCAAAACATAAACATCATAATGCGACCTGACTAAGAGAGGGTGGAATGAGTGAACAAGCAGGAATTAGCAAACATGTCTTTCATTATATGTACATTTTGCTTTTGTGGGGGAAAAATGTGTAGGTGGAAGAGCTGGTACATGGGAGAAAATCTCATCTAAGCGTTATTGATAGGCTTCTATCAGATATTCTGCAAGTAAGTAGTGTCAGTATTTCCTATAAAGAATGCTGTTGTTCATTTAAGTCAAACAGCAGAGAAATAATGACACAAGTTACAAGCTTTCACTCATCTGTTCTTTTAGTTTCTGTTCAGACATTTGACTGAATGTCTTTCCTTATTACAGGTACACTTTAACCTCCATTATAACATCAATCTATCAGAGAAAATGTGGACAAACTGTAGTCCAGGAGCAGCGAATGCAGTAAAAGCCTTAGGTAACTTTCTGCAAATACCTGCCAACCACTGTGATGCAAATGCTTTTTACACCAAACTTTTTACAGAGGCAGGGAAAGAAACCAACAATTACTTCAGAGAAAAGAAATCCTTACAGGTGTCTGATTGGAAAGCTGGTCATAACACACATAACACAGTAATGCGTACGGGCTGTCATTCTTGACAGTAATGCAGTGTTAAGGAAAATACCTTCAATTCTTTTTAAATCTTTTGCCCAAATCACATCCCAATAAACATCCTGCCATCCGAGAAAATCCTGCAGAAGTTTTTACTCCATTGTTTAACTCTGTCTTATGTCTTTTGTTTGGTTACTTTGCACTATATTGCCTGGCCTCCACAAACAGGCAGTTAAGACTGGCTGTCGTTGTGGTGAGGCAGATGGAAGAACAGGGGATGAGGAGGATCAGTGGTGGGAAGACACTCTCCTCTGTCTGTCTGTTTGTTCAGCGTGTTTGCGGCTCTGCTCAATTCAGTGTGTGAGAGAATTCACACCGTCTCGTTGCCGTCTATTCCAGGCAACTCCGCAACCGGGAGTTCTAGACTTCATGTGCCTTTTTACTAGACGCCATTTTAATGTTGGGATGGATTCTTATGATGGGGGTCACGTCAGGTAAGACTGCAACAAGTTCAAATTGAATGACCAGAGAGGTGTTAAAGCTGCAAACTTTCCCAGTGATCAAACGTAAAAAATGTGCGGAGCGTCTAGCGTTGCATTCGTGAAGCAGTTTCAACACTTTGTTTTTGAAATGCAGTGAAAATGTCACCAACCAACCATGCAACATGAACGTATCATTCAATAAAGTGATGAGGTGTTGGCACTGTTAACTGAGAGGTGCGGCCCAACAAACTTGATCAACATTGCGTAACAGCAGAGCATGGAGATTGTCTCCAATCACAGTGAATGTTTCACTGCACTTCATTTTGAGGTTTCACGTCTATGATGTTCAGCTATGCTGCCTTGTTTCGCTAACTTCCTTATTCTTTTTTTAAACTTTTTTACCAAATGTGACAGACACACCTAATCTAGTCTCTTTCACATCATGTCAGCTCTGTGAAAATCACCTCACCTAGTGTGACATGTCATCACATTTCGCTTATGACTGCAAAGTAAAATGCAAATGCCATCTAAAAGAAGAGAACAAAGACGTGTAAGATGATGTAAATGGACGTAATATTCACTGTGGTCACAATTTTCCTTTAGAAGACCAAGGGCTAAACAGACAGCATTATCTTTTCATTTTTACTGCCCTACTCTGAGCTTCAACCTGAGCTTACATGAGGCCAATTTATAAACCCCCACATTAGAGATGCAACAGAATACAAAACAACTTGATGAATCGTAATTGCATAGAATTAGGACCCCTGGACAAAGTAGGTCAGCTCCAAATTTTTTGCACTAATAGAATAATTGGAGATAAATCATAGGATGGGTGAAAAACAACTTGTGCAAGCTTGATGGCAGCCTCAGTAAAGAGAGAGAGGAGAGGAAGCACTTCAATCTTAGCGAGAGGTAGACGGCAGATAATTATGAATTTCTGCTGCTGCTGTGCCACATGGGTTCAATCAATGTTATTTCCAGGCGTCTGCATAATTGATTTGCATTTGGGATGATGGTTATATGCATGGAAAACAAGTTGCACAGAAACAAAATGTATAGAAAGAGTTATAATGTGTTGATTAGTGAGCTTTAGAAGGAATGGTAGGCGTATTGTGTTACCGTCTGAGCTACGCTAAGCTAACCGGTTGCTAACACTAGCTTCTAGCTTCAGACTTGAGAATGGTATTAACCTTTTCATCTAACTCTCAACAAAACATATTGTATTGTATTTCCTAAAATGTCAAACTATTCCTTTAAGTACATTTCAACAGAAATGAAGGTGAGGAATCATTATCTTTTTTAAGCTTCACCACAGAGACATTGAAACATGGATATGAGGCAGACCTCCTTGTGATTTCCCTCAATGTAGGTAGATGTAACTGGACTTATAAGAAACTCACCAAGCTCTCTGGAGACTGGAGACACGATCGCATTCTCTCCGACTTTTGAGACTGCATCAAAATAGGCATTTCCAGCAAGAGTCATCCCTGCGTGGGGAGATAGACAAACACCATCAAGTTAACGGCTGGGAAAAGAGGAACTTGCTGGATCTTTATGTGCTGTGATGAAACTTTCTTCAAACCAAACCCTTTGATTGAGGCGCACTGAGGCCAAATTCAAAGTTCACATTATGATTATAGATCATTATGCTCTTGTCCTGTGTGCGGGTGAAAGCTGTGTATACCTGTGACAGATTTCTCGTAGTTCTTCCCGAGGTTGACCAGGTTCCTCAGGCCCGGGTTGAACTGATCCATCACAATCTGGGACAAAGAGCAGAGATCAAAAGTTGTAGCATTTCTGTTCCTTTCCCCAATCAAATTATAAAGATTCACACAGTTTTGTCTCTTTCTCTTTTGCTTACTCATAAACATCTCTAATTTCTTTCTTTATTCTTCTTCTTTATTATTATTTTTTTTAAAGGGCTTGGCAAGAGTAATAAAACTCATGAGGCTATTTATTTTTGTGGGGAGTGGGTGGAGAAGAGAAATGCATGAAAACAAGTGCAGGTGTTTGTGCTTTTGCTCTATAAATATCACCATGTGAGAACAATCAAACTTTCAATCTTTAACTTGGCCCCTCACGTATGCTTTACAAGTCCCTCAAAAGACCGAAGTGCCGCACAAAAGTCACAGCTATTTGCGGCATGAACCTCATCACTCTCCCCTCCCAGCCCCCTTCTCTCTCTCTCTCTCTCTCTCTCTCTCTCTCTCTATTGAAATGTCTCAACAATCAAGCGCTGTTCACCTCCCTGTCTCTATTCCCCTGGCACACCCTCCACAGAACAATGAAGGGGCAGGTAGGACGTTACATGAAGAAAAGAGCAGAGCAGAGGAGAGAGAGAGAGAGAGAGAAAAAAAAGGGAAACAGGTTCTTTGTTTTCTTTTCTCTCTCTCTCTCTCCCAGCTGAAACTGTTGCACACTATAAACTACAGGTATGACTCTCGCTCTCCCTCACACACACACACACACACACACACAAAACATACACACACACAGTTTGTATCGCAAAACCAGGAAGGGCATTCCACTGAAAACTGAACATTTAACCCTAAATGTTCAGTTTTAAACCCAAAAAACTATCTTTTAACCAACTGTAAACTTTCCTTTTCGGATATTGAAGACATGTGGTCCTCACAGAAACAGACACACAGAGAGAGATTTCCTCACCTGCATATCACATGAAAAAGGCATTAATGTAAACTTGATTAGATTAATCTAGGCTGACTAAACCAGACTAATCCCATAATCAAATGACTATTGATCAAATCACTTGACAGGCTACAGCAGGTTGACTTAAGATAGAAACTTTCTTCTCTCTCATCACATGTCAAACAGACAGGAGGGCTGTGATTTATGCATTTTCTCATAATTTAATAACAGAGTGCGACTGACGTTTTCTGTGGTTGTTGGACTTCACAAGCTGTTGTAAGAGTACAAAATACTCCACTTCCCTTGTAATCGACAATAGAAAGTTTCAGTTGCTCAGTCAGATGGGTTTTTTTACAGTGTGAGAGCAAACATAATGGGTCCTTTATACAAAATATGGTAAATGGGAAGAAATCCCACACAAAGCCTGATAAAATCCCAATAAATGCAAAGCACAGTATCACAACTGTGTTGTTATCGCTGTGATTTATGATCATCATGATGCATTAAACCTCATTATCCCCCACCTCCCAAGGCTTAATCAGATACCAGGAATAATATCTATCAATTACTATTATTATTTCCTTATTTTCTTTATGACTTCACTCACCTTGTATGTACTTTCGGTAAGCTTGCTCACATCATCTGGACCCCGAGACATGATGGCAGATTGTTTCTCCAGCCCAGAGGTCGGAAAAATACAAAATAAAAAACTGATTAGAAAATAAAACAACAAAAAAATGGTGTTTGGTAATCCAGGTGTTCAATTACTCCAAACAATAAATCCCGCAGCCGATCCTGCTCCTTGTCTGAACCCTCACTCCGTGCATGCGGGCAGGAGACGCTCAGCAGCCGGCGGCGGACGCATTAACTGACTGGGACGCCGAGAGACTTCCCCGTGCGTTTAGGGCTGATGAGGAGGGCGGAGGAGCGCGAGGGAGGGCGTCATGAGAGCTGTTACACAAATTTCCTGTGGTGTATTGAAAAGTTAGGAGATCGTGTGAGTCTACATGTCTGTTACACACGCACACACACACATTTATATATATATAATCTAGAAGGCATGAAGCATTTTGGCACTGTGGCGTTAAGATAAAATGCTCGGATTGGCCCAGAGAGGGCGCTATAATACAGATGTTTCTGTGGTATGTTACTCCATGCAGAAGAAAAAGTAGCAATACTACTATAAAAAAATATAAAATTAAAAGTCTTGCATTCAAAGTAAAAACATATTGGTATTTAAAACGAAAAACGAACTCATTATGCAGAATGACACACACACACACACACACACACCTGAGTGTTGGTTTTCATATGAAACTGCAAAACATGGGACGATACACCCCATCAATTGAAAAGCCATTAGTGCATCGTCATCGCCAGCCTGTGCTGGGACTTATCACATGTCATGATTGGGGTAAAGCTGTGTACTTCTCAATTATAAAGTATCATCATTCATATACACTACCAGTCAATTCAAGTGAATGGGAAAGTGTGTCCAGACTTTTGACTGGTACTGTACATATTGTGTACATTTTACAAAGTAGACCACAGTCCTCCCATGGCTCCCGTTGGCAACATATTGTATATGTATTCAAACATGGCTGGATTAACCCGGCCGGGGGCCCAGGGGCACCTAGTAGTTACTATTAGTTTCAGACAGAGGACTTTTTCTCTTCCAATGCCAATTCTTATACCCCAACTCAGGGTATCAGTGAATACAGAGAACCAATGAGATATTAGTGTTCTCTGTCACTTCGAATAGCAGCTTTTTTGGGTCATTCTTGATTTGTTAGCACCACCATGTGGATATCTCCTGTAGCAAAGTAAGACTTACCTATAAACCTCCACTGTCCTTATCAAATTTAGTTATTTCTGTTTTGAGAGAAAAAAAAAATAGATAAAACCCACATCACTGACAGGAATGTGACCCAGACCTCCTACTCAAAAGCTGATTGTTGTTCCAGAGCCACATGATTGAAACGCATGGTGACAATTTCAAGCCTTTACGGTTCTAATCTGCATGCTCTGAGTCTCACAGCCAGTCAGGAGGAGCCGGATCGCCCCCTTTCCTCCCCATATCCGATCACTCTGCCTTCAGGATTAACTTTATTTCAACTTATCCTCCCACTAACTCCTGTGAGGGGACCAGCAGATATGGACAGGTACATACAAATCTTTTAAAAACATCTTTTACATTTAAGATATTTCAGATTTATTGATCCCTTTTAAACTGTGGGATGTATGATTACAGAAAAACTGTTGTATGGATCTTGACGCCCCTCCTCATGGTGATCCTGGATGTGGCAGAGACTACAGACCCTTTGACAGACTTGGGTAGGTCATCCAGCATTTTCTGATTGATGCTTTTCTCACAGACATCATAACTAAGTATCTTCTTTGTTTTTAACAGAAAATAAGGCTGGCAAGTTGGTTTTCTATCAGATGGAGGGAAATGCCACCTTTGTGAGGAACACAGGAGAACTGGCTTCAGATGTTCCCACTGAGACCATGTTTGAACTCTTTGATCCCCAAAAGAATTTCAGCGAAGCAAAGTTCACCTACACGTGGGACTTGGGGAATGGGTACGAGGACTTTTCTATTTTTGAAATATAAATAAAGGTTTAGGGTGCTTTTCTTTGTATTTTTCAAACTTCTTTCGATCTCTCGTGCAGAGAGGTGATCCAAGGGACTGAGCCGGTTGTCCGCTATCATTACGCAGAATCAGGGAACTACACACTGCGGCTGAAAGTAGGAGTGAATGTGACCAAATATGCACCACCACTCACTGACGTCTACTCCACGGACGTCCAAGTGCTCGGTTTGTAGCTTTACACTAACACACCAGCAACTAGTTGCAGTGAGATGAGTCAAAATATTGTTATATTATAATATAAAATGTAGAGTTTCCCAAATTTCTAAGTTTCATATTCAGCCTTACGACTTTATTTCCTTAAAACAAGCAAAGCTGATGAGATGATGGGGTAAAGTAAAGTCACAAGTGTCCCTAGTCCCTAATCCTGGAAAACCCCTCGATGATTTCACGTAACTTTCATCAGATGCTCAGAACTAAATGAACTGTCAAGGTGGATTTATTATAAAAGCACGTGCTGTATTTTTCCAATCCTAATAATCCTAGAAAGTGATGAAACGACTAAAAACTGAAATTCATCTGTAGATGCCATTAAAAACATCAAGCTGGAGGGACCTTCACATTATAAGATGTCTCAGAACACCAGTTTAGCTTTTCATGTCGATGGAAGGTAAGCTGCATTTCTTCTGTCTTTTTCTTGTATTGCAATTAAAGAGAAGCAAACTATTTTGATCAATGCAACATGAAAATGATAAGCAATTATCAGTATGAAACAGAATTGAATTCCATCTTTTCTTCTCTTGTGTCTCTCTGTGTATGTGTGTGTTTAGTCCTCCTATGTGGGTGTGCTGGCGTTTCCTGCCCGACTGTGTGCCGGACATGACGAGGGGCTGCACGCTGACCATGCTGTATGAACAAACCCTGCGACTGAACCACACCTTCACCTCTGCCGGCGTCTGCTGCTTGGACATCAGCATCCGCAATGACATTAGCAAGTTGCAGAGCTCCTTCAGCCTCTACATCAAGAGAAGCAGTGAGCGCCCACACAAACACACACACACACACACACACACACACACACACCTGCAGGCTACTGCAGGCTACAGAGAGACAGAAGGACAGAAACTAAGGTGGGCAAGAAAATAAATTTTAATATACAGAGGATTGCTCACTGAGCAGTGCTTAATGACATATTATTGTAAAAAGCTTGTAAGTGATTTTTATAACTGAGGGTTATGAAACCATTCCAAAAATCCATTAAATAATGCCAAAAGTGCGTTGTCATGATGTTACAC
The DNA here is from genome assembly GCA_036023655.1 of Nannoperca australis. Taxonomy (NCBI): domain Eukaryota; kingdom Metazoa; phylum Chordata; class Actinopteri; order Centrarchiformes; family Percichthyidae; genus Nannoperca; species Nannoperca australis. The sequence continues at coordinate 28,607 of JAVQJD010076092.1, forward strand.
AACAAGGCAACTATGTTTCTGTAAATTAATCCACTTTGCTTTACTGGACTGCATTTGTAGAGTTTAAGATGTTTCACCACTTATCCGAAAGACTTCATTATAATTCAATAAAAAAAAAAATATTATGAATATTTCATGTTTTTTCCTTTTTGAAAAGTGTAGTCAAATAAAGGTTTGTTGGTGAATTGGGTTATTTTATTTGTAAAATCATATTAATATATTTTATAATCCAATGAACCCATACCAGATTATTGTTATTTTAAATCTCTAAAAACTAAGAGGAGCTGTGTCATGTCATGAGGTGTTTCAGATAAAACTCTCCATGTGCCCTTTAGCCGCATTTGTTCCACAGACAGTGAAAATGGTGGAATCCAGTCAAAGAGTGATCTGACTGCTCAGCACATGACTGCGGTGTTCATTGATTTGCTGCTGTTGTGATGCAACTAAAACTCATAACAACCAGCTTTCAGTGTCAGACTCTTACTCCATGGTTAGGACGATTTGGAAATTTGGACGTGGAATTGACAGCTTTGACCTCTGTTGCAGTGCAGGGTGGTTAATACACTCATAGGCTTTCACCTCATATGCATGAACTGCATTTGTCTTTGTTAAAGTCTCAACAGAGCATTTCCTGTGTGGCATATAGCACAGCAGCAGCTGCATCAGACCACACACTATTTCTTTCTTTCACCTAGATACTAAACAAGACTTTAACATGGTTGTTAACATGATGCTATTTTTTACCCCATGCGCTGCAATTTCATACCTTACTTGGAAGTAAATTTAAAGTGTAAATCGTTGCTGAAAAGTTGAAGATTAAAATAAAAAAACACATCAAATTGAGAAACAAATGGACCTCCCTTAAATAAGGCATTGTTATAATGTTGTTTCCTTTGAGTAACGTGATCTTTTCTGTGTTAACTTCAGATAACACCCAGATGTTCTTTATCCTGTCGTGTGCGGCCGTTCTCATCGCAACCTTCTCCTTCATCACAGTCATCGCCTGCCGCCCTCGTCATCACAAACGATCACAGGTGCAGAACTGAACGTGTTCTTACAATCTTAAATTATTTAAATATAGTTCTTTTGCAAAATATTGCAAATTTTCTTATATTCTAATAGAAGATGTATTATCAAGGGTCTGAAGGGACCAGAAGTGTTGCGTAAGAGCTGAATAAGCATGATCAAACTGGGTTTAATGCATGATATTTGTTAGGTAAGGTAAAGGTGACGTCCTATATTGTGTTTAAATAATCACTGATATATGTTTTTATCATTATCTCTGATGGATAGAATCAAAACCCTCATACAGAGCATCAGTGATTGTAGTCGAATGCAGTTTATGACCACAAGGAGGCTGTCTGCGCCCAAAAACTAATTACACCTGCTGCAACAAACAGTGTTGTCACAGGACTGACTATCATCCTTCATAGTTTGTGAAACTGTATTTAATCTGAAAGCTACTTTGAAAGAAGACGGACATTTGTATGAAAATGTGTTTTTTGCAGATTGCTGCTTCCAGTAACGCCGTATTCCTGAAGAACCAAGACTATGAAGTTCACAGCATGATTCTTTTTAACTTCTCCAACGTGAAGAGAGGAGAGAAAGAGCCACTCCTCTTGGAGTATGGGAACCAACACTCCTTTTAACTGTCTGTACATGTAGGCAGAAGAAAATGTACAATGATGGTGTTATAGAAGTAATACCAATTGTACCAAATACCAAATATATTTAGGACTATAGTCTAAGCTGTGTTAATGAATGTTTTAATCACTAATGTTCAGTAAGCTTGTATGTCAAATGCCTTCTGTATCTTCTATAAACAAGGTAATGGTGATCACTTAGTGAGTAACAGAGCTTAGGCTGACATTCAAAGGAACTCATAATAAATTAATAGCACAAGTGCAGTTCATGTTTTAACAATGAGTGTCAATTTGAGCGTGCTGTGAATGGCTCTGATTACGTTTTCTAGCAATGCTAAATATGAAATAATAAAAAACTAGATTATAAATTTTGCAGTATGCTCAGTTTTGATTTCTGTCAAGTGGATGCCAGAAATGGCACATTCTTAAATATATACACAGTATGTACTACATACAAATTGTCATGGTATGTACTGTTTTAGCAGTTAGTGTAGTAGTTAGGCATGACTCCTGGTGCGCCAGAGGAAACGTCTGGCCATCAACAAAGTCACTATGGTTAATTGGATGGAGAACATGAGTGTCTCGACCAAATATTATGGCAATCCATCCGGCATGGAACAAAGTGGTGGACCTGAATTACCACCCATGGAGCCACACCTTTACCAAAACACTCTTTTTCAAAAGAAAGAAAAGAGTCTGGTCTGCTGGTGTAGAGATTTAAATTTAACAAAAAGTACAGGATATGATTACCTTTGATCTTTTCCAACTGTTAATACAATTTTATTCCATTTAGGGTGTTTAATGACAGCTTGTCCTCTGTTAGAGATGTCATAACATTATTAATTGTGAGTCTCCTGATGAATGCCAGCAGTCTGAGACACTGTGGGGAGCCGCAGGTGTTAAGATGAATACTTCGACCTTCAGTTACAACACTGCTGCTGTCCAAAGTTTATAGAAGAAAAACATTTAATTAACCAGGCTTTTAAATCAAAATGCACAGCAGTTGAAGAAGCATTAACTGATTTATTTATTTTGCAATTTGGGGGCAGCTGAACAAGCTATGCCACATATTATCACCTTCTGAAGCTGAGATGGTGAATTGCTTAACAAACTGATTTTATACACCCAGTACATGAAGAGCTACATTAGCGTACCTGTTTTTTGGTCCACTTTGTTCACCATATAGTTGGTAACTTTGTCTGTCTGCTGTTTGGTACTGAGCAGGTAGTGTAAAGTTGGGTTTTAGAGCTTATTCCCTGTAAAAGGTTGCCTTCGGCGGTGAGACTGAGCCAAAAACAGTACAGTTGCGGCAGAAAACTCAAACTATGAGCTGAAGGGTGTTAAAACGCTGCAGAGTTGGGTGGTAATTCTCTGTGGGTATATCACTATGAGCAACCCCTTCCACACTACACACAGTGTGTTGTTGAAGGACCAAAGGGCCAAAAACCTTTTTAAAATGAAGAAAATTTTGCCTTACAAGTTTAAACACTGATTGTCATAGTTTATGTTCAGTGTATTTTGCTTCACCAACTCTATTTCTAGTATCATTTTTTATAGATCATCAACTAACCAACGAACTATCAACCAACCTGCCATGTTTTTATCCATTTATCCAGCTCCAGACATAAAACACGAGCTAATAAAGTGTAAACAGATGCAGACTGGCCTTGGGCAGCTTTTTTTCCCCATTACCATGACCATTATTGATCCAGCTCCCAATAGCCTTACGGAGACTTTTATGTCATTGCTTTTTTTTCAGTCCAGATAAAATGCTACAACATAGAGCATCCTGTGTCATTCATGTTGTGAAGAAAGGAACAAAGAAGTGCCTTACTCTGACATGAACATTCAAGCAGCATAAATTGCTCAGACAAGGCCTCCTGAAAACAGCCAGTATGAATTTTACAAATGAATCAGATGACTTCATCGAACATCAATGGTTTTTGATATATCAGGTCAGTGTCACCATTGCTTTAGCTTCTACTCTTTCACATATCAAAACGGTTGTCATCTAGAAACAGTCTAAAAACCTTCTTTGCACATTTTATCTATTTGATTGCTGAGCTGCTCAGGTTCAGCAGAGGTGGTGAACCTTTATTTCATTAGTCTAGAGCAGTCCACAACTACATTTGTCCAAGGGCTAGAATTTTTCAAAGCAGACAATGTGGAGGCCAGACTTTCAAATATATATATAAACACACATATACAGTACATAAATATAGTATACACATGAGACCTAGTTAGCCTAATAATAGCTACTAATAGCCTATTTTTGTTTGTTTTTTACAAAATGAATGTTATTTTTGTTAGAAAATAGACACTGAAACACAATTGAAAAATTATTAGGTCATATATAGTTTTGGTTCTATCTGTGGCCAGATGTGGCCTGCGGGCCGCTATTTGCTGACCCTGAGTCTAGAGTTTTATTGAAGCTTGTACTTTATGGCCTTCAAAAAACTTTAGTAGTTCTATCCCTACTTGGAAGAAGCTGCTTTGTCTGAGGGAGTGTGTCTGTGCCCGACCTTTTGGCCTCTCGCATCTGTTAAGCGTTGCTAATGCCACCCTGGACACCTGCTGCTGTCGTGGCCGGAGCCACTGGAGTCTAAAGATCCTGCTCAGCCTGTGTAATTAACTGCTCCGGTTGCTCCCATGTCACCCCACCGATACAGCTAACAAAGAGACCAAGTTATTTGAAAAGGGTGTCGATCTGCCATATATGCTTAAACAAACACTACCACATGTTCGCAGGTGTGATAGCCCTATTTTATTTCACAGGGCTCTTAAATACTAAATGTATGTGATGTACTGATTAGCAGGAAATGTGTTATGTAATTGCTGATAAAACACAAACATTTGTAAATTCATTTTGCAGCAGTCGTTTTCTTTATTTTCCACATTTCCATTTATTGGCAAAGTAAACCATTTTCAACACTTAGGAAACATTTAATGGCACTTAAGTCTCCATAAGAAGGCCACAAGACAAGTTGGACAATTCCTTCTACATGTGCTAAAACAAATATAACATTATTTAAAAAAGGTTTTCTTTCTGAACAGAGACACTAAATAACGAAGCTTTACACTACACATAGTGTGCATAATTCATTTACAACAAGTACATTCAAAATACATTCTTGAGAGTGCTGATAAGTTTGATCTGTTGTTTTCTGTTGAATGCTTTGTTAAACAATTTAGAAAAATAGTAAGTAAGTAAGTATAGTAAAAATATTTCACAACATTGACACTAAGGATATATTTTCATCATGAATTAAACAGGTTTTGTTCAAATTAAAAGGCAAAGAAAAAAGAAAAAAGCACTGTGATAGATTCACAAGTATCACTGGTATCAGTTCTGCATGCCAAGAATAAAGCTTCCCAATAAGGTGAGGTTTTTGCTAAGTCGTACATAAGCTGGGAAACTAAATCAACAGTAGTATTTCTACCAGAGAAATAAGTCTAGTGCACACATGCTCACAAATAAGGCGCCAAAACTTTCCATTTACATTCCCCCTTAAAAATAGCTGAACATGTCAGGATCAAAGGTTTGATTGGTGTTGGCGTATCACAAGTTGCAGGATTTTTGGCTGGATTGTTTTGCCATTGAACCAGGCTTTGCGTACATGTCGCGTTCGTAGAACAGCCAATACGAACGCACAGTCTTTCTGAAATCACTTGTGATTGGCTAAAGTCTCCCGTCACGGGCGAGATTTTCTGAAGCCTGAAAACAGAGCCAAGAGGAGGAGCTGAAGTAGAGGTTTGCTCTCAGAGCACTTAAATTACAATATGCTGCACGGTTAACGTGGCATTTTTGCCAAATTATGCCAAAAGAAAACTGCCTGCCCAACCTTTAATCTTTCCTGCTACTCACTCCCACACTGCACGCAACACCAAGTCACATGTTGCCGCTGAACTGTCAGCTAGTCTGGACCTCAGTGTATTTTTAGTACTACATGCGTGTCTGTGCCGGACTAAAGTGGATTTTCAATACTTTAGAGCTTTTGACTGTAGATGGAGGGGAGTGTAGGAGACTGTGTGGGGATGGGGGTGTATATTTAGTCTGAGCACTGATGCCTATGGGGGACCATTACCATGGTGGTGGATGTTCTGACAGACTGAAGTACCTTAATCATGGTAAAGGCAGAATTGTTGGTACGTAGCTCTCTGATTGCCACTAGAAGTCGAGCAGCGAGCAGTCAGTGATGTTTTTCAGCCTCCACAGAACAATTTGAACTTTGGTGTGTTCTCGCATTCAATGCTACAGATCAAAATGTTACAACTGTCACACATTTGTGCAGGCATTTAATTTCAAGAGATCCCACCAGAAATATCTCTCTGTGCAAAGCAGATAAAACTAAATTGTTACGCATCAATGTAGAACATAAAATCCATAAACCGTCTCACAGTGAGAGCAGACAATAAAAGAAATGCTGAATGGATGGAAACAGCTAATCTGAAGAGAGGCGGACAGACAAGTTTTAAGCATTGGGCAGTCGCTCCTGACACATCTCCAAGGGCCGCTTGAACGCTCCCCTCCCAAACACTTCAACATTGCTTGCTAGCCAGGAGATCACATTACCGGGGATGTAAGAACTGCAGTTAGCCATAGACTGGACCTCGACTGGCTTCAGAACACGGTCCCAAATGTTCACCTGACTCAGCTCGCCCACGAAAGCCTGCCCGGCATCAAAGCGCCCGCCCACCACGTCCTGTAAGGGCCATGAACAGCAGGATGTAAATTTAAACAGCATCAACAACAATATAATCAGAGGTGATTATCTTTATGAGGTGGAGGAGGCAGTCTGTGGGACTATAGACGGAGCAGTCATTAAACATTCGGGTTTAATGTTGTATTCCTTGTTATGTTCAACACTGCTACATGTGTGTAAATGTTTATATCTTAGGTTCCGCTGACTGGGTTTTGATTAAACTCATGGAAATGAAATATGTTATCATTTTCAAAATTATATTAAGACGACTGAAGAGCCGAGTTCACATTCCACACAGCCTCCTGCGCCACAGCCTCCTGCGCCACAGCCTCCTGCGCCACAGCCGCCCACAACTCAACTAGTTGTTGAGATATTCCAGTCTGTACCAAAGTGGTGGACATACTGATATACTGTCAGTCACGTAGCTGTCAAAATGTCAAACTTAAACTAAACCTAGCTTAACAAACTGATGCATCTCATTTATCGATTCTGACGTTTTTTAATAATGCACAGATTGGTCATGGGCAAGCCCTCAGCATCTGTGAAGGGCGAGAGGTTTGCTGTTGTCTTACTAACTGTTTTGTCACGATAACCTGCCACCATCTTATTACTGCTGCTTCAGGTCTGGTTGATTTTCCTGTTTCCATCTGCAGTCTGCAAAGATGCTCCAAATATAACACTGCTTATTAGTATAACTACTTGACATTGTGCTGTGAACTGTTTGCCTTGTGATAATGTGAATATGCTGCATTAGACAGTTGATGGTTTTCTTCATTGTCTGTTCTGTGTAAAAAATTATTAAAAAAGAACCCCAATGTCACTTTATTTGGTGGTGTAATTCCAGCGTAGCCGGCTGCTTTCTTTGACCATGACAAAAGAGCTACAGTGATGACTGAATCTACAGATACAGGCATGCGTCAAACACAAAGGAGTAGCGCCCTTCCTTACCTGCTCCTGCCCCAAGATGATGACGCCCCCGGGTTTGATGGGGTGCCAGGCCGCCAGGTTGTCGCCAGTTCCCAGCTTCTCGCCATCTTGGTAGGCCTCCCACTGGCCGTCGCGCGTGGTCCAGGAGATGCAGATGTGGTGCCACCTTCCATCACGTACCTCCAAAGGCAACTGGGCGACCTGTGCTCAAAATACACTGTACTTAGTCAGCACATGTATAGTATGGTTGTTGAATGAAAACTACAAGTTGCAGCAACCGACAGTTTACAGAAGGGTTGGGTTTAGTTGGAGCTTCTACTGAAATGAGGGTAGTGGAAGGGATATTCTTTTTATGAGTTATCATTTAATCATAAATGTTTAGTAGATGTAGGAGACCAGAAACGACTTGCCTTGTCATTGATTAGCAGTTCTATTGGGTTATTGCCCCATTCGATCAGCACAATCTCATTCGCTTGCCCTGGCACGCCATAAGAGAAGGGCGTCCCTATGCCAGGAGTGGCGCTGGACTTGATCCACATGCAGAGCGTGAAGGCGTACATCTCTGGCAGGCTCTTGATGATGCGGCCGTACAGGTAGTTGGTTCGCTGGGGAAGGGACAGCTTGAACTGCTCTGGGGATTTGAAGTCTCCTCCCCCTGTAATGAGACGGGCAGAGAGAGAGAGAGAGAGAGAGAAAGGAAAAGGACAGGACGGGAGAGGTGAGAGGTGTCCCATAAACTTGTTAATTGCCACATGGGGATGAAAGCGAGGAAACAATCGCATCAGCTCCCGTTATATTTAAAAAGCACACAGTCGTGACTTAGCCTCAACAAAGGTCCTTTTATGTGAAAATGGTGCATGCCTGTCACTCTTTATTTCACCGTCTCTGATTCACCAGACCCTCTCAGTAGGTTGCATGCTTTATGTACCATTTTCCTCTCCACTAATGTGCTGGTTGACACCTACCCTCCAATTCAATCCCCTCGGAACCATGTTTCATCTGTACAGTTATGATGATGTGTTGCAGCTGCTGAATGACACTGTGTTTCCCTCCACCCTTTAGACTGCATTACCTTTCTCCAGCTCACTGATCCTCTCCACCAGGGCGTTCAGCGTGCTCTCTGTCTTCAGCCTGTAGGCTGCCGTGGCATTGGACAGCATGCTCTTCTCCTCCTCCAGGTTGCTGACTTTCTTCAGGAGCTGCTTCTCCAGCTCCCCGAGCCGACGCTGCAGCAGGTTGCGGAGCTCACTGGGGAACGAGGCGCCGGACACGTTGGCCCGCATCTGCTGTTGCTAAGTAAGGATGGACGGGACAACAAGAGCAGGAAGTTCACACAGATAATCGGGGAGACCCCTGAGAGTGATGCTTGACATCAGATTAGATTCACAATCATGTTAAATTTGTGGCAATAAACAAACCCACAACAAAACGTATGGACAAGATGTAAGAAGTTATATGTTACAAAAACCTATTTTTATTTCTAAAAACCTATGTTTATTCAGAAATAAACAGTCAGAGTCACTGAGTCTTTGCAAATCGTAATTTAAAGACAATTAGACAATTAATTACTTTGCCACAGATACCTCTGTTTGATCTCCATGATATGCACTCAATTCTCAGAGGTGCTCTGTTAGTGAGCAGCGAATCTACAATGTGTCCTAATCCTAATCCCTACCGAGAATCAAAGTGCTCTTACGCATGGCTTTGGCACAGGGATACCCCCTGCTTTACGCAATTGTTGACTTACCTCCAAGTTCTCCAACCGGTCCTTGAGCCCCTGCATGGTTTTTCCAAGACTGTCGATAGTGTCATTTGGATCTCTGGGAACATCCCCCATCGTGTTTTGCTTTTCTTTGCCCCAGGAACCCTTCTCGTACTTCTTGTCGTCGGTGGCTGAGGCGCAGAGGGACAGCTTGGTTGTCAGCTCATTGATGGTACCCAGCTGCTTAGAAATATTTTCTTTCTGCTGTAAAATTGTCTCTCGCAGCTGCATGACGGTATTCCTGAGCTCCTCTTCCTGGCTCCCGGCGTTTAGCTCGGGTAACAGTGTCACGGGGCAGCTGGCGTCGCCGCTGAGGGGTACTGCCCGGCAGATATACCGCTTTCCATCGTCCGGCTGGCTGCTCGCTAGTTGACCGCAGCCCAGCGCACAAAAACACAACAATCCGTACAAGAGTGAAAACATACCGGCAGAGTTGACCGTGTGGGAAAGCCACAGGGGAAACCCAAACACTAAAGCCTAAACACACTAACGAAATCCACTCTCGAGTTAAGTGCGTGAAAGTGTACCCCCAAATCGATCTACCCAAAAAACATCACGTATAACTACTTCTACAAAGTAGCGCCATACTTAACCAGCACAATCAAGACAATTGTGAGCAGAAAATCCGATCAAGGGGTGACTCGGTCACTGTAAGCCCGGCTTGTGTCAACTGAACTATTCCTGGAGCAAACCGAGCGCACAGGGTGGTGCTGATCAGACAGCGCCTCTTAGGAAAGAGGATTACCAAAAAAGGTGTCCGTTGAAGCTCTTGGATTGGTTGTAGTAGGCTGACGTCACCGACCATCTGGGTCAAATGTTTGTTTATTTATTTATACGGAAAGTTAATTAAGCGACGAAGGACTGTGAGGAGTTAATTATCTCACAACAATTCAGAAGACGAGGGTGTTGCCACAAGGGTAGGAAAGTGTGATCATTTCTTGTTCATTCAGTATCATTTCATGTCCCTGTGTATTCTCATTTCGGTTTATTCAGCTGTTCATGTCTAATTCATGTATCCCTCCCAGTTACACCTGTGAGACATGTCTAAGTGTTGGAGTATGCCCAGAGATGCACTACATCATAAATTAACAATAAATACAGTACACAATCATTTGGTAAGATTGGTCATATTTACAAAAAATTCAGAACAGCCAGAACAGATATGCAAGCAAACAATTATACTATATAAATATTAAAAGTTCTGCAAGAAACACGGATCTCGAGGCCATTTGCCGCCAGAATTACAGTTTCCGAGTCGTCAAAAACACGATAACTCGTTCTAAATATAGAGGAGTCTCTCGCAGTGAAGAAACAGGATGTGGTGGTAAACAATTAGCAACAGCTGTCTGCCTGGCTGTGAAAGGTCAATAAAGCCTGGTGTGCAGACTGGAAGATGTACCACTGTGCTTTGAACATGCTGTCTAACCATTCTCCACATCCCACTGTCAATCATCGATTTTTTTTAATGACACTCAGGCATGACAGTAGAAGCAGTTCGGTTTTATTTCTGGGCTTTAAAATAGCGAGGAACTCAGTTACATGGATTCTTAATTGCTCTAAATAAATGATTATATAAACCCAAGTCAACAACAGTTATTCAAGAGATTACATAGAAAGGACTACAAATCTTACAGACAGTTTCAGACTGACTAACTGAAATGCATCACATCAGTCATCACTGACTCATGCTGGATATATATTTATATGTTATATAATATATTATCATTTAAATTAGGCAAATTTGCATCATTTGAAATGGAAAGCCGTATTCAATAGGTCCTCCTCACTTACTAAAGGAGCTATGGTTGCCAGCCAATCAGTGTCAGACATTATTACGAAATACCCTTTGAATCAAACCACATTCATATGGAAAGCGTGGTTTTAATTGTCAGCGGCGGAAGACGTATTCAGAGCCTTTACTTAAGTAAAGGTACTAATTCAACAACATTGTTAGATGATGCATCAATGCATAAGAAGCATCAAAATAGAACTAGTTTTAACTACCCTGCATACACATTGGTATAGTCCATTGGTTTCCAACTCACTGGCATCTGAGAGGACAAGAGGCCCAAACCAGATACACACATGAGGGGTCACAAGCCACAAATGATTGGAACCATTGGATTAATTTAAACAATACATTTTATTTTATAATCTTATACTGTTTTTATGTAAAATATTAACATGATATAATAATAACAACTATATTTGTCAAATACATCTA
>JAVQJD010076093.1:0-14805 GCA_036023655.1 Nannoperca australis
CACGCACTTGCCCTTATTTGGAAATTATGAACAAAAAAGTGTGTTTGTTTTTGTGTGTGTGTATTGGAGGGGGGGGGGTTAAATGCAAATAACAGCATGCTATTGTCTGTGAGTGACAACTCTTCCTCAAAGTGATGCGCTGCACAAAGCTGATAATGATAATTACTTATGGTGATGATGCACAAGTGTGACACTTATAAAGCTCTTGTGTGTGTGTGTGTGTGTGTGTGTGTGTGTGTGTGTGTTTACCTTCACCGTGCACGTGCCTGTGAGGTTAAACTGGGCTAATTCAGAGAGGGGATTTTGTCCTTTTCATGCAGGGATTATGTCTCAGGCACTTGTGCAGATTATACAGTATGTATATAAATATGTCTGGGGCCACCAGTTTCCACCTGTATACACACACAGACGTAGAAGTGTGTGTGTGTGTGTGTGTGTGTGCGTGTGCGTGTGCGCAGCAGCCATGCTTCATGTCACGGCTGCTTCCTGTTGAGTTGCGGAAGCTCCTTTGTTTTCTCGTCTGGCTGCTGGCTTCTGTCTCGGCGCTGCTGCTCTTCCTGTTGCAGCACATTGAGCTCAACTGGAAACTTCTGGAGCTGCTGGAGCTCGTTGTCATTGTGTTTTCTCGGGGTTGGAGCACGGTGTTGTGTTTTTAACAAGGTGCAACCTTTGTTTACTGCGTTGTGACTGTGGTAGACCAGGTCTTTTAAAGACACTGAGGGGCAACAGGTAGTTTATTTTTGTCCTTATTTCAACACTTCAGCTCCATTAAAAAGATAAAAATACAACTTTGACACATCTGATCTTTGTTATAAATTACAAATGTTTTAAAAGGTTACCAGATGTGGCTGACAGAAAGTTTAATATTGTTGAGAATCATACAGTATAAACAACAACCTCAACATTATCATGCAAGATCTTTAATCTCATCACTGTTGTCAGTGGCTCGTCGTCGCCTGGGTGGAAACAACGTGTGTTTTCTAATCTGTTTTTGAGGTAAACAAGAAGTGAAAGACACTGTGGTTGAGGAGATAAATAGCACCACCTATAGGCTGCAATCATCAACAACAACAACAACAACAAAAGACACAAGGTGTCATAGTCCCGCCTATGTTGTTTGACTGACAGCTGATCCATGACAACAGTGCAGCCATTCACTTGGGGTCAGGGATATCACAATGTAAACAAACTAGTTCGTACCCAGAGATGAGTTGTTACACCCACTTCCTGCCCGGTGTAACTGTTGTGCATCTAACTGAACTTAAACATCGGACCCGTTTAAAGTAAACAAGAAATATGGAAACTTTATTAATGCTGTTTAATAATGATGCAGTTATTGAGGATTTTAAATTAAATTTCATAAATTATGAAACAATACGCTAATAACGTTTGACTAAATGAGTAAATACCAGTAATATCAGTTGGGTTAGCATAGCATAATCCCATATTCTAAACTAAATACTACTAACTCTGACATTTCTCTGTGTATGCAGACATAAATCAAACAAATATATAATATATCTTTTGTGCCTCTTAATGCTCACATGTTTGGAAGTGATGCTAGCTTGTGATGCTTGCTTGTGATGCTACAGTGACATCCTGTTTACATAGCTCATTGCAGTCGATTGGGACCGTGCTACAGATGTTTCCTAGCAACTGATTTACGACATTTCTTAAGTTTTAATGGTGCAACCTGATTAAGTAAATCACTAGGTAGTCATTATGCAGCAGTGTTATAATATTATAGATTATATTATTTGAGAGAGGAAGTGAATTCTAACTTTTTTAACTACTTTGCTATTTTGCTGAACAGCGCTCACCGTGTGGCCACAAGTTGTAACTACAGGATAACAGTAAATGTGCTAATATATAGGGCAACAGTAGCATAAGCTGCGAAGCATCATAAAGTCCACAAACTGACTCAGTAACGTTAATTACACAACATCTGTCTAATGTTTGCTATCATTAGCTAACATTTAGCCACCTTAAATTAGTAGGGGCGTTTATTACGACTTTATAAGTTCATGACGTGTCAAGATTTTGTGTTCCTAGCTTGTTCTGCACCCCAAGTGGCAGAAAACAAAATGAAATGAATGCAGCTTTATAAATCCCTTTATTTGCACAGGACCTTTAGTACAGATGACAGACAAGCTGATAATAAAATGTAAGACGCTTGCACACAGGAAATAAAAACTTAATAATAGAACAAATAAAACAGATAAAAATACATTATAACACGTAAAACCTTTATAAAGGTGTATACAATAAATGTGTATTTTAAGAACACTGTAATTACTTCCCATCACTGTCTGCAGTGCTGGTGAACTTTGACTGCATCACACCAGATCAAATAAAACTTTATTCCACAGTGGCTTTTGAGCAAGATCACAAAACCAAGTGCTTCATATGTAACCGAAACAAACCGCTGAAAAATAAACTCGTCAATTTTCTGAACAAACCTCTGTAACCTCAAACCTCAGCGTCCACTTAGAGATTTCTTCTTTGACTGCTGAGCCTTTTAGTTCCCACTCGCTGGAAACCACAGACACAAACAAAACAATTAATAACCATAATTCAGTAGATAAAGAACGCTATGAATGTTAGGTTTTTTTTGAAGAGTAACACTTAAAGATTTCTTGTTATTTGAGCTCATTTGAGGAAATTAATTACCTTTTTGAGGTTTTAAAGGTAAAAAAAAAAAAGAAGCAAATTCTTTCCGCAGCACAGTCCAGACAGCAGTACAGTAGCAGGTGGGACGGGTCTTCATTCAGGTGCATGTTGGCGTCGTTGCACACCTGCAGAGATGGTTTTTGTCAATTACATGAGTCACACATTCATTGTGTAATCGGCTATTCTGGTCTGTCCTGCGTGTGAACTGAATCTCCTGCTGGATCCATCTCAGCGATGAAAACATGACAAAGCTTCAGTTTTTATATATATATATATATATACATACATATATATTTTTCTTTACAAGTAAGTAACCCCTTTAAAAAGTGGACTTATTACTCAAACAGTCTGTTGAAAACATCCGTCTTAGTTTACAGACTTCCTTCGAGACTGTTTGAAATGTGCTTAATAAATAAAGCTGCCTTGCCTTCCTGGTTCAACTTTGACCTACTGTACACAGTGTTCCTGCACTGGGGGGTTACTACCAACATCTTAGATGCTCTCACTTTCAGTTTTGACCTCCAAACAGAGTGGGCTGGATAGTCTGGCTCAACTGTTTACAACCGGTGTAATTGTCTAAACAGTTGTGTTTCTTGATTTTGCTAAAAAATATAATATCTTCCAATATTTGAACAATTACAATGGGGAGTATGGTGCAATCTATAGGGTTAAAATGAGAAATTAGAGCCAAAACTACAAAAAAAGTTAAAATACAGCAGGAGTATCCTTTGACATCAACCTGCCAACAAACTGCAGAAGGTTATTACATTACATTACATTTAGCAGACGCTTTTATCCAAAGCGACTTCCAAACTCTGGGGCCCCCAGGCGTGGGGTGTGAACCCACGACCCTCATGCTCTACCGCAGTCGGTAGAGCCATTTTGCTAAAGGTGTTGGATGTAAATTAGATTTAATCACTGGAACAACTGATCTCTGTTGTTTCCTATATTTCCTCTTTTTCCACTGACAGGAGTTTGTGTCCATACAATTGCACAATTAACAGTTCAAGTTAATATTTTTAGTTCTATCTGAAGCAATAATAGTTGTGAATGAACATAATACAACGTCTGAAATTGTACTTTTGATGGATACAATAAATAAAAACAGAAAGAATGGACATGAACACAGTCTGTGAGACAAATGTAAGAAATCTAAAGAGGCACACATTGTTTTTATTAAGGGATTTAGTTTTTGAATAATTGCATGATTTTCTTGACATGCAAACAAAGAAAAACTTTTATCCCAGAAGCTGCAATAATCTCCTCCTGCATGTTTTGCTTTAATGGAACAGGAAAAGCAAAGACTCGCTCTCGTCATGAACTACGAATAAGAAAATAGTCAAACATGTTGTGTGACGTTTACATAAACAAGGGTTTGTTCGACATGTCAACATATGAAGTTACATCAGCGCGCAGCCGTGTTGGTAGTCAACAACAAATTAAATTAAATTAAAATGATTGCTCGGGCAAATGAGCTGTGTTTGTATTGAAAATGCAATCAAGACCACGAGCTTTAAATATAGAAAGTATGAAATGTGTCTCTCACCACATCTCCTGTTTTTCCTTTTCCTCCACAGGTCTGATTTTCTCCTGTGGTGTATGTGTGGAGCGTGCCACACACCCACTCCACAACAACGACGGCTTTTGCTTGCATCTTCCAGTGTTTCTTCTGTCAGCAAGTCCAGCAGAGCTGCAACTCTTCCAGTGCCAGCCCTGACACCAACGAGGAGCCCTGCCCCACTGACATGGTGAAGATGACCAAGTCTAAAACCTTCCAGGCTTACCTGCCATCTTGCCACCGCACCTACAGCTGCATCCACTGCCGGGCACACCTGGCCAACCACGACGAGCTCATCTCAAAGGTAAAACCACTCCACATGAGTTCACAACCATATTTGGTGCCATTTATGAAGGTAAACTGGAGACAAATAATAAATAAATACTTGAAATACACAACTGTGACTGTACACACAATCAATAATGTTAATACATTGTCAAAATCAATTTGTTTATCTTTAGTACCTTTTTAAAAATGTTAATTTTTGGAGGTTATGCTAGCTTGTGATGATACAGTGACTTCCTGTTTACACAATTCCTTGCTGTCGATTGGACAGCGCTACAGGTTTGAAGTTTTAATGGTGCAACCTGACAATGCAGTTATGAGACAAACGTATGTCTTTTGAACAAACTGGTTAGCTTGTTAGCTACCGAGCTATCTAGCCTGCCGACAATTGTGAGTGCCACTAGCAGGGTTCCGACTAGCATGTTAGCATTTAGCTCACCGGCTAATAGTGCAGTAGTTTATAAAATAGCTCTCCGAATCGCTACATAATCCAACTTTTAGCATCTTATCCGCGAGCACTTCCTGGTGATTTGGGCGTTAAAAAAGGTTTGAAGTCTTGTTTTAGCTCTGGTTTTGTCTCCACCAACTTCTAAAACTAATCTTCAGCTGCTAAATGCTCTGCTGTGTTCATTAAGGCTGTGTAGGAAGTGTACAGTTGGTTTATCTGAGCTAGTTTGTTAAAAACAGCTGTTGGAAATGAGTTTGATGAGACTTTTGAGACTGAACCTTTATAGTAAATAAAACCTAAACCTAAACAATGAGCTAAAAGAGGCTAAAAAGCTAATTAGAGCTGCAAGGTTGGCTGCTAATTTCCTGTGGGTTTGTTTCTCCTGGCGGCTCCTTTTACAATACATTACGACGTTTCATTGTTTTAATAATGTTAAAAGAAGAAATATTGGTCAACGCAGCTTCACAATAAGTGGTACTCCTGCAGGAGCAACATCAGCAGCGCTTGAGTTTGTCAGGTTAGTACAAAGATCAGCAGTTAAATGGAAAGTTTGATCCAGTTTATTCAAATCAAACCCTGATACATTTGCAGACTCATCTGGGTGTCAAAGTGGATATCTTGGTCTCCTTAATCATCTTTTGGTGACATCATCCACGGTGATGAAATCTGACAGTGTCCTTGTAATATTTGGAAATGAATAAATGTGTGCTCGGCTAAACTGTGAATTCTCACTCAGCAGGGACTGATGGTTGAGTGGTGTCCTCTGGTATTAGCTGTGGCAAATGGCACTTGGGTTTGACAGCAGTGTCATTGTATTTGATGCTCACCTGCTATATTGCGTCTCCAACGCTCGTGTACCTGTTTTCTCCGCAAGAGGCTTGGATGACGGCCACTGCTTGAGATTAATACTGATGTGGTTTCTGCGGTGCACAGGAGAGCCGGTCAGTGTTTTTAAAGCGTTACTGTCGTGGCTATTTTTGTTTTCTGTCCCTGTCTTTGAGGAACATTTAAACAAGAAATGGCAACGGAGACCTCAGAGGCTTACTGTCAAAATATGAGATGAAACATGGAGACAATCAGGCTTCAGATCTGCCTCATGTTTTCTATCAACTTCACTGAGCTGTATTTGTGTTTATGTGGTCGTATAGTGCTGAGTATAGAGGTCAAAGTGTCAGCAGGGCCACAACTAATGATTGTTTTTATTATTTTCTAATCTATGGATGATTTATTTGATTAACTGACTTTTTGTTTTAGTCTGAAAAGGTCAGAAAATCAAGACATGCTTATTTTAGGTTCTCAGAGCACGTCTTGTCTTCAAATTGCATAATTTGTCTGAAACAAAGTTAGAAAACCCTCAGGGATTTAGTTTGTAATCACATACGATGGAGGTTAAACTGCAAATAGTCACATAACTGAAACTTAGAAATGTTTGATATTTTATTTGATAAATCACCAAAGTAACAGACTTTAAAAATTCTTAATTTTATGTTAATTGCCGTACCAATTAAACGGCTTAAACGTTTCATTAATAGAAGTTTTCGATACCTTTTGACTTAAAGTCACTGTGATGACTGCACTTCTCCCTCTTCTTGCACATATTTTCCACATGATGCTAAAGATTGATATCTAAGCAATTGTTCTTATTATTGTGAACAAACCTTTTCAAACACAGTGCTCCCATTATTCAGAGGGTCTGTATTTGTAAAGAAGACTCATTTCTTCACATTTCCATTCATATATGGGTGTAATATGTCCCATTGTGTGGACTCGTTCCATCCACCTGTTTTGCATTTGTGCGTAAAAAAAAAAAGTCGAAATAGGTTTGAATGCATGGCTGCGATGGACAGCTTGGGCGTGCAATAAAGGTCGATTGGAAGTGATGTTTTTAATAGACCCTGCCAGCCACCATCACACGCCTCCACTCCAGCAGAAAGCCCCAAAACATGAGTGGTGTTGGATTTCAGCGGTTCCTTTCAGAGAAATCGAGTTGTCGGTGCAGATTCATTTTAATAGAAATCACTTCACGTTATTCAAACCATTTTGTTTGGAAAGAGGAAGTTCACTGGTTTGAGACATTACATGTGTCACGGATGAAAAAAACACCTAATAATAATAATGAAACTTTCTTATGTAACATGCTTCATAAGAATGAAGTATGTAGTCTTAAGTGGAAGAAGCGGATGCAGCTTCATGGAATATTTCTTTGGTTAAAAAGGCACGTGTTGTGGTTTGTGCTCATTTGCAAAACTTAGAACTGTATAAAACGGTAACTGTGCTTTGTGTTTAGTCAAGCTAACACCACGAGCTAACTCGCTACCTCCTGTTGTTAGCTTGACTGCTAGCTTACGGTACTGTTGCGTCGACTCATGAAGAGATTCATCTTTTGAGTGTGTGTGTAATATTTGTCTTTGTTTATCTTACACGTCTTTGTTTCAAAGAGGTGTAGCCTAGCTAAGGATGGAGGACTTTTAAGAACAAAATTTGCCATCGGGGAAGTAAAAACAAAACCTCCTGAAGATCATGCAGGGAAATTGGCGGTGTGGAGGGACCGGGTCGGGCTCGGTTACTACTCTCTCTGGCACGGGCCGCACTCTACTTCCAACACTGGACAGTCCTATTAAAATCTGTGAAGAATCCTCCATCATCACACCCTTATCAAATGTCGATACTACCAGTTTGGTCCTGAAAAGCATCATTTTTACCTTCCAGTCACATTCCTTCATCATAAACGACTTTTGATAGGTTTGTGTCGCCTGCACATGAATCCTCCCACATCCTGTCCTCAAGAATAATCAGTTCTAGCAGAGACACAAACAAAAAAACAAAAAAACTCATTTTACAGTCGGATCACACCGCAGGACATGAAGATTCAGCCCATTTGCCCAAAATGAAACGGTCCTGCCAGGTCTGGTCATTTATCTGCCCGCGCAGAGCGACGAACCGGAACCTGAGCGAAATACAAAGCTGAGAGTGAGCACTGTTGCATCCTTCGGCTCCTCTCGCCGTGCAGCGTAACAGGATCCGTTTGTTACAGGATGTCTGGGTGTTGAAGTTGCTGACATTTGGAGCCACAAACACACGAAGCTGCTTTTTAATGTAGATTGTAAATGGACAGCTGCTGAGCAAAGTGAGTGAAGTTTAGTTCCTATCAGATGAACCGGAGTTGCAGCGACTGAAGCGACGACCTTTATGTGTTATAATAAGATAGAGGCGGCGTGCTCCCCGTGCGTTGCACTCTCACCACGCGCTAAGCTGATTATTCAAATGGCAAAGATGATCAATCTGCACACTCGCCATCTCCATGTCGAAATGCATTTGCCTCCCGCGGCTCGGAGACTTGGAAGCTCACAGCTTGTTAGTGCAAGCAGGAAGACGAGCCCAGTAAACAGCTCTACCACCAGACTGTGTTGCTCCTGTCGGCAGGATCAGAGGCCTCAAGATCTGGAGTCGTGAAGTCTGCACAACAAGGATCTCAGGGTTTTATTTGTTAAAGGCCCATCGTGAATCACGCTGATGTGCCTTTAGCTGAAGAGAAGGACAGTCATCGTTCATCGGGACCTCACTGAACGTCCAGAACCATGTCGGATACGTGGATTTATTGTCACTGTGGCGAGGAAGAGTGAGGTGTTTTATGATGGAAGTTTTGATTGCACGGAGGTTTTATTGGCTCCTGTGCAGTAAAATAAAAATTGTTGCTGCAGCAAATGTTATACTTTGTCATGTAGCACATTTTACTTCACAGGCAAATAAAATCAAACAAACCAGTCAAAAAGCAGCTTTCCTTCCACACTTTTGCACATTTGACCTCGTAGTGAACTTTGACTTGCGTTGCTTTCAGATATTCCTGAGCTGAGGCGTCAGGGCAGTGTTCGTATGTTATGTGTGTTTGTTCTATCAGAGGCACGCCACATTGTTCCCTCACAGCTGACACTGGAGCAGGAATGCTGCAGAACCAGCAGCACCAGAGAGCTTCACACTGGGAAGTGATTTGCAGTGAATTACTGCACAGTAGTAAACTCAGGGACATCCTGGTTTGTGGTTTCTATTTACATAAGTTCAGATTGAACTCCTCTTGTATTGTGGTGCAATATAAAGACATTGGTATGTACGTTGTTTTTTGTGCCCTTCTGTTTGTCTTGACAGGAGAAGCTACACTGCAGGCTGATAAAAAACATACTTTCCAATACATGGTCATGTTGATTAGCATCATATTTGCAGTTTTTTGTCGCCTTCTGTAAAAGAAAACTCAATATATTCACCTTTTGAACTACTGATTGGACAAATCGATCAATATCAGTATCAATTAATAGCTTAACTTGAGCATTTTCTGTATTTTCTGATATCTTAGGACAATTAATGGATTGAGAAAATAATCAGCATGTTGTATTTTTACTTGTATTTTGGGAAGTTGGGCGGCACAGTGAGCTCCAGGGTTTCTCACCTCTCACCTCAGAGAGACTGCGAGGACGCAGAAGTGTTGACCGGGTTGTTTATTGGACCAATGCCATCAGGTGACTCTTGACAAATGACCTCATTAGTTTAAACAATCCACTTTAATATTAATTGGATTTAATGAGGGGATCTTCCCCGGACTGTCTGTCTTTCTGACACAGTAAACAGGTTGCAGACAGATGTATTTGATGCCCATGTAACACACCGTGCTTCTGTTTCTGTCTCACAGCGTCTGACAAGCTGTTAGATTAACGGACTATTGGACAATTATAAATGATAAATCTCTTTTAAGAACAGGTAGATGTGCACTTTATGTTGTGTTTTTAAAGCAATCAGGAAATCCAAATAACCTGAATACATATTAGAAGTAATGCAGCACTTAAAGTACAGCAGACAGCTTCATTTGTACAACAACAACTTTAAACACAGGAAACGTATACATCACAAATAAATGATTGCAAACAAACAACTCAATAATTATTCACATTTTTTTACTCGTGTAAAGAGTTTAGTCTGACGTAACCTCATTAATAACACAATCCACTGCACTGAATATCAATATGATTACTTTTAGGGCCGCAACTAATGATTCTTTTCACTTTTTTATTGATTTGTTTAAATATCCAGACTTAAAAATGTCAGAAAGTAGAAAGATATGTCCCTTGAAAAGTCCCCAGATCACGAATATGACGTTTGTTTTGTCCAACCCGACAGCACAGAACCCAAAGATTGATTGATAAATATCTTGTTTTATTAATTGTTTCTGCATTTTGACATCTGATATTGCACATATTTCCCACAGGATGCTAAAGATTCATATGTAAACATTTGTTCTTATTAATTTCTTGATAGTCATTTAGACCGCACTGCTCACAGATCTATTAATAAGCTCTCTGTGCTCCGCCACACCTCGTTAGCTTTTGTGTGTTCAGTAGTCCAAGGCAGCATCACCAGTCCTCAGCATCAACCCTTCTAAGCCGATTATGTTACTTAGGAGAAGATGACACCATAGTCTGGTGTTTCCACTACACGCTGCCAAGGGCCACTCGCCCGCTCCATGATTGATTTTTATCCCATGTGAATTTGTAAAGTGTCGTGCTCCAGTTGGTTTCTTTATTTACTTTTCTCTCTGTGCAGGGGAGAGTAGGAACAGCAGAAACTAGTTACCAGGCTTCATATTAAACAGCAGAAACTAGTTACCAGGCTTCATATTAAACAGGAGAAACTAGTTACCAGGCTTCATATTAAACAGCAGAAACTAGTTACCAGGCTTCATATTAAACAGCAGAAACTAGTTAGCATGCTTCATATTAAACAGGAGAAACTAGTTAGCATGCTTCATATTAAACAGCAGAAACTAGTTAGCCAGCCATGCTAACAACAAAGCGAGGTGTTGGAGGAGCTCTGCAGGTTATGGCAGGTTTCTCCCCAGTGTTGCAGTTTGAATGGCTGTTTCTCCTCCCTGAGCTAATGCGTGAGTCTTCGAGGCGTGCCAGCCAGCGAGCAAAGACATGCAGATGGAGCAGCTCGAAAGAGAGGAATAACCTGAGCACACGGGCCAGAAGGAGGTATGGCAGCCCCTCCCTTCTTCCCTCCGTGCCCCCCTGTCCGGCCCTCAACCACTAAACCTAAAGTGGGAGGTTTCTGAGAAAAAAGCCAGTTCATTGCTGCAGACCTGAATGCAAATAGTAAAGTTTTCTTTTTCAAACTCCCTGACAAATTCATATGAATGTTGGATTTTTATTGAGGCTGTGCAGTCTCCTGCCAGCAGTTATACTTATAGCTTCAACTTTCATTGTCTATTATTTTCTTTATTAATCAAGTAGTTGTTTTGTACGACTCTAACAGTCCAAACCCCCAAAGTGTTCAATTAACAATGATATAAAAGAGAGAAAAAGCTGCAAATCTATCTTCACACCAGAGCTGCTGAAACAAGCAAATGGTTTTGGCATTTTTTTGCTTGAAAAATCATTAAAGAGATAAATCAATTATCAAAATAGTTGCATGCTTTCTGTCAAGCAACTGGTTGATTAATGAATCATTTCAGCTCTAAACACACTTGACGTAGTCCGGAAAAACCACAAACATTAATGATAATTTTTGCGACAATGGTTCTTCAGTTTCACACATTAATAAACTTAAACACGCTTCTTGTTTCTGTACAAAAAACATCATTTTTGTCAGGTGAAATGAGAACTGTAGCTAGCAGATTTTATCCGCTCTAGCTAGCGTTCGCTAATTAACGCTAACTCCATGAGATGCTTGAAAACTCCAGTTGACTCGTTTTAAAATAGAAAGATAGATAGATACTTTATTAATCTCCAAGAGAAATTCACAAAAAAGCCTGTAAGAGAGAAAAGGATTTGAGAATGAGGAATAACTGATGAATTTTGCAAATGTGATGTTATCTCGGGTAACGAGTTGCTGGAGTGTAAACTTTCCCAAACCAAGTAAAGAGCAGGACAGAGCCGCTAACGTTAGCCTAAACTCTGATATACTAGCATCTTAGCTCACACGCAGTGAATGTTCCAGTTCTGAATGGGGACTTTTCTAACTAAATGTAAGTGATTCGAATAATAATAATGATGTTAGCTAGCATTGTGCTCCTTTGGCCTTGGAAATAATACTAAGTTACTAATGTAAGCTAGTTAGCCGGGCATGCTAACGTTGTCGGCTGACGTTACAGCAGACAAAAAGAACAAGTTGCTTGTTTTTTGTGAGGGGGGGGTTGTTTGGTTTGGAAAGACTTAGACAAAGAGACGTCCTTCACACTCTTCGTAAACATTATCAGTATCAACATGTGGAGGAATTCAAAGTTTGACCGGCCTTCTTCTGACAAATCGCTGTTAGTGAACGTTCATGCACGTTAGCATGAAGGCCCCCCGAGACGCCACAGGGACAAGATAACATGCTCTCCAACTTGGCTTCATTTCAGTCAATACCTTCGCCGAAAACAAGAAGTGTAGGCACAAAATCAAACCTGACATCTGTTGTTATTGTCATCCTGAGCACGCCGTATCTTTTCAAACATCGCTGTCGGTTCATATTTTTATCAGATATGCGTTACATCCTGCAGCAGATAGGAGGACTGTCCTGAAATCAGATAGCAGGGTGAGCAGAGCGTGAAGGCCTGCAGTGTGAACGTGGTCCTGAATACTGAGGAGGAGGAGGCTCAGTGGTTTATTCAGCACCTTGGCTTCGTCCCACCCATCAGCCTGATGGAAGCCCCTCTAATGGATTGATCACACTTTTCTTTGCTCTCCATTAACCGACGCAGCTCCTTGTGGTCTTTTTTTTTTTTCCTCGTCTTCGTCCAGCTGGAAGTTTGCCAAGACCCTGATGGTTTACACGAGACCGAGGTAACCGTGACAGAGCAGTTGATTTGTTGCTGCACTCCCCCTCTCCCTCTGTTTTTACATCATAATTAAACCAAATGTATTCTAGGTCAGCAAGGTTTTATTAAAGTACGTAGTAGCCGCTAGACATGGGGCTCCAGGGATGGTCAACCCATCCAATCCACGCTGCAGGGAAGTTAGCATCACCATGCTTTCCTCCACAAAAAGCCAATGGGATTTTTCCATTGACTGACCTCTTCTGCAAAAGCCTCTTGGAAAGTTTGAGTCCGAACAGTTTGCAGTTTAAAACCAACAAGTCTGTAAAGGCGGACGAGAGAGGAGATGAGTTCCTGCGTTCAGCGTAATGGCGTTGAACGTCCCAGACAACCTTTGTGGTCTAATTTTTAAGACGAGTAAAAGCTTCAAAATTCACATGCAGGGTTATTTACTGACGCATTTTATGTCGCAGAACAAAACGTGAAAATCTGGTAAGCTTGTGTTAAACACAGTCCTCATTTCAGGCATCGAACCAAAAACCCATTCAAGAAACCAAGTGCAACAATGCTAACTCATTTCTGCGTTTTGGGACTCATTCCTCGCTGCAACACTTTATACTTATACTAAAACAAGTATTGGATGAATTGAAATGAAAATTTGGTGCAAACATCAGATTAAAGTGTGTTGACTCTAGATTTCCCCTCCTTTTCGCAAGCAGCAGGTTAAAACGACATTATTTTTGGTTTTTGGCCAAATAGCTTTAGCTGTACTTAATCACATATGGTCAGAGAGGATTAGACCTTTTAAAATGGCTTAAATTATATCCAACATGTAACCATATTTATGTAAACGATTAGATGTACAGGCAGAATTTTAGATGAACGTATTGCAGAGCAGAATTAAGGAGTGTTAAGATGTTTAATCCTTCCCTTGAATTGCATTGAATTGCATTTGGGTTCAACAGGATGCATTTAAGTTGCAGTTGAACCCTCACCTACCACAGTCAGCACCTGCTGAGACAGATGGTAAAAGTCGACTTCAGCAGGTTTGTTAACAGTTAATCTTCCTTCCACAACTTGGTTTTATTTATTGTGTTACACATTTTGAAGGCAGACATGAAATCCTTTTTTTTTGTTTTTTGTTTTGTGAAAATCTGATGCAGTTTGCCCGTGAGACCGTCAGAGAGCTCGCTGCTGTTGAAGCTTTTCGCCTCTCGGGGTGGATTTGTATTTTGTGTGTTTGGCAGAAGGAGCGGGTTTCTGTGTGCGAGGTATTGTTCCCCTTCAGTCCCATGTGGTCAAGAGGATTCAGGGATTTTGAGATTTGCTTTGTTGTAGAAATTCATTTCTTGGGAACAAGCTTTTTGAAAACGAGTGCAACTGCAGCAGCTTAAGGAAACGAGCTCGGCAGACACACTCCTCGTTTGCTCATGTTTTATTAAGCAGCAAAAAAAAACAAACCCTACTTTTAGTACGTCCAGCCTGCATCTGATTCTCGATGCACTCTTACATTTTGGATCCTGTTGGGACGTCTCATAGGATTGTTGGGGAGTCTGGAGGGTTTTAGTGCAGTCTGGCTGCTGTGTGCATTCAAGAAGCATGATCCAAATGTCTTTGTTTTTGTGTCTTTCAACTGATCTTGGAGGAATTTTGCTGTTAGATTCTTAACTGGCTGTGTGACAAGCTTCCTCCTAATGTTTTTGTAGCCGGGTGATCTACAGTGAAAAAACGCAGCCAAAGTAAAAATAGACTGTGGGAAACAGATAAGGGCAGCGAGAGACCGAGCCGTCCCTTTTTACCAGTGGTTAAGTTGATGGCTGAGCCACAGTGAAGCACAGATATGACACCCAGCTCTTGTCACATGGCGTAACCCCCCCTCCCCGGACTAAACACTGTGGAGAGCACTTGTTGTTGACTCCACAGGGACCGGCCTAGTTCCCTCTCACAGCTAAAGGTCACATGTCTTGTGGCTCTGGACTGTACGTGTGTGTGTGTGTGTGTGTGTGTGTGTGTGTGTGTGTGTGTGTGTGTGTGTGTGTGTGTGTGTGTGTGTGTGTGTGT
>JAVQJD010076101.1:0-14894 GCA_036023655.1 Nannoperca australis
TCATGTTATATTTGATATCTTTTACTGTTTCATGTTATATTTGATATCTTTTACTGTTTCATGTTATATTTGATATCTTTTACTGTTTCATGTTATATTTGATATCTTTTACTGTTTCATGTTATATGTTGTGTCACCTTTGCTGCTGTAGCACTGCGATTTCCCCACCGAGGGGCAGAGGTTTATCTTATCTCATTGACTTCCTTCTAATATGCTGCTTACTGGTGACACCTATAAACAGACACGTCATCCACATCCTCATGTGGCACTGACACACTGCTCCCACCTGGTTAATAACAAAACCTTGTAATATTACGACTTTAATATTAGTACTTTAACTCCACACGGTGTCTCTAAATACTCCTCCCAAGTTAATGGACTGTTTTTGTTTGTTTTTTGCAGCTGGATATAATTTGTAGCGGCTCAAATCATGAAATGAGGACAGTAAAGCTGCAACAATCAGTTATTAATCGATTAATAATTTCTGTCATTTTTCAAGTAAAAATTGAAAAGACACCTGCAGCTTCCAGCTTCTTAAACGGGAAGATTTGCTGCTTGTCTTCGTCCTTTCTGACAGTAAATGAAGAGCCTTTGTGTTTTGGACAAGAGAAGCGGTTTGAAGACGTCACTTTGAGCTCTGGGAGGACTAACAGGTGAGGGTCCAGATGACCAGCTGACTTTGCTACGAGCTGATTGGCTGCTGAAACAAGTGACGTACTGGAGTCGCAGAGTCGAGCTGAACCGCTGCGACTTCCTTCAACGGTTTCTTCTCGTCGTGACTCTTGTGATGAGAACCGGCCTGTTTGAGCCGTCACGTCCTGTTCAGTCTCAGAGAGGATCAGGGTGATCAATCAGCTGGGCTTCAGTGTGCACTCTCAGAGAGGACGTTGTACTGACGCATGCTCCGCTCAGGTCGACTGGTGAAGTCATATTAACGAGTGAGAACCACAGTGTTACTTGCTGATAGAGTAACAAAGAGCACAGAGGTTGGTTCACTTGTTCTTCACTGAAAATGTGCATCCACTGTTTAAAATACTAACATCCAGAGGAGCCAGCAGGTGCAGCCGTGCAAAGAAAGACATCCAGAGCTGTAATTCACAACGCTTTCGTTGTTGAAGTAAGAAATGAGTTTATGAGTTTATCCCAAGTTGACCCAGAATCTCTCTCAGGAGCCTAATCTGCAGCTTCAGCTCAACGTTAGCGGCACATTGAAGCTCAGAGGGTCGAATGTTTTCTTACCGACTTTGTAAATGACTCTGATCCTTGATGGCTTCATCTTTAATGACAGATGAGGCCTTCAAGTGCTTCAGCTGTCGTGTCTGTTAGGAAATAAATCACATTTGTACTTCTAAAACCCGGGACCCTCTTCACCTCTCTAGAAATGCGGGAAAAAACGAATATTTTAAATCCTTTTTAGGTTAAACTAACGCTGAGCTTCTGAGTTCAAATTACCTACACTTTACTGTAGCTAAACTAAGCTAATTAGCTAGCATGCTAACAGTGAAGGATCTTAAATACACTTTTTTTTAAAGCAACCATCATCTACTGCAAGTATTTTATTAATTGTATTTTTAAGTTTCTTCTGCAGATGAAATTAGCCGGTATGCTAAGCTACGCCGGAGCTTTGGCCACGCCCAGCGACTTTTAACTCAGCCAATAAGATGCTTCTGCTTCTCACACACACACACACACACACACACACTCCAGTGTCCTACCTTGTAGTCATGCTGCGCATTAAGTGAGCTCCTGTGGAAAAGAGGAATTGTGTAAGTCATCATCACCTCAGTGGACATGAACAAAAAGAAAATGAAGACTTTAAAGGCTTTTTCTTAATCAGGAAAATCCACTGCGATATTCCAAATGTTCATGACACAAATCGATCATATTGTCTCACTGGAGGTCTCTTACCTGTGGATCTGGACCGAGCGACGTCTCTGGCGGTCACCGTGACGACCAGGAGAGCCAGCAGGACGGCCGTGAGGCTGCAGGTCCGCAGAGGGCTGCAGGCCACCAACCTGAGGAGGAACCAAACAGGTCTCACTCTGTCCCGCGGCGTCAGGAAGTCAAAGTCTTTCAAACACACTTTCAGATTCTGGTTTCTGGATGTCGTTCTTGCTGTCGGATGCTCCTTATTATTATTATTTTTATTATTATTATTATTCTCACTGGCTTATTATTTCCCTTTGTCAATGGGAGAAATGTCAAAGAAAGGCTGTATATATCTATAATATTTATAATAATAATTTCCAAAATAACACAGATTACAGTTTTCAGGGCTGTTTCTGGTGTTTTCTTTAAAGTCTGTGTTTTTATTTTTGACTGTTTTAAAGTCAAAATATACATTTAAATAAAAATAATTTGTATTAGATGAATTTAACCTCATGGGCTCCATCACCTCTATTATACAGGGAGTTGGGTTTAGTTTGGTTTAGTTTTTAGCAACACAGGGGAAGTTAACATACTACAGTATTTAAAAGAAATAGTGGACATTTAATGGACAGTTACGTCATTTAATTGTTGGCAGTGTGGACAAATAAAATGTACAGACAATATAACTTTACCATGAACTGAGTCCATAATAATTAAATCAAAATAATAACTAGATACTTTATTATGTTAATTGATCGTGTTTGTGTATGTTGGGGTCCTGGCTACAGATTAAACACAAAACACAGTGTAAATTCTTTACAAACCTCAGATTCACACATAAATAATTATCTTTCTCTTGTGGGATTTAAAGTAAAATACAAATTAAAGATTATTAGTGTTTAATTGAGGTTTGAATTTGACTAATTAGCAGGAGCTCAGTGTTGTGGTGCGTCTGATATCCCTGCGTCATGGTGCTCACCAGATCACCGTGTTGGCTGCAGCACACAGCGCTGAGGTCCTGCACGGTCTCTGCCTCCAGCTGACCAGGCCGGGGAGGCGACACCCTGCGCGGTGTGCCCGGCCCAGCGGGCCCGGCGGCCCGGCATCCGCCTCTCCGCAGCCCGCGGTTCCTGGTTCCCGGCTCCGCAGCATTGGAAAACGACCGGGACCCCTCCGCTCCTCCAGCAGAGACCTGTGTCAAGTTAACCGGAGGGTTTACGGTAATAGTTCCGGTGCTGGGTTTTCAAAATAAAGGTATGACTGCAGGACAATAAAAGGAACTGTTTGTTCCTTACGTAGGTATAACTATAATGTTACAAATATGGACATAAACGGGAGGGTTAGGGGTCTACATATAATGCATAAAAAGTTTTTTTTAATTTAAAGTTGGAATGACAACTTGAGGTCTGCAGTGGTTCCCAACCTGGACATCAGGAGAAATCTGGGGGTTTACACGATTAATATGCTTCTTATTGTTCCGGCTTAAAGGTGGCTTTACCTGTCCAGAATTATCACCTGAAAGAAATATACTGAATGTGTGCTGTTGTACCTGCATTACTGTTACTATCAGACAAAAACAACAAGCAAAAATGTCTAAGTTTATAGTTTGGGTACTTGTTTCCAACTTTGTAAGACAGACATCAATGGCAATGAAGACTGACATTATTTGGACTTCATGTGACTTCAGATGCAGCTCACCATCAGCCTTCAGGTCCATAAATGACCTGCAGTGGGATCCGTTTGTCCAGATTTTGTTTTGTAGTCCATTAAAGTTACACTTTCCCATTACACTGTGTCGAGTTGACACACATGGAAGTGAATCACACACCAACAGCAGGAACAGTAACAGCTCTACTGAATTTCATTCCAGTCACATTTATGGTACATTTATTTTATGCCTTTTATTGTGAAAGACAGAATCGCAACACTTCCTGTTCTTGTTTTGTTATGGTTCCGGTTGTTGACGTTATTTGTTTGTGTTGTCAATGTAGACATTATATTAGATATGATCTATTTATACAATTATATTATATGTGGAAAAACAAGTATATGAATATTGTAATGAAGTATACAAATATATTTATATATAAGATGCTAAAGATGCTATATATATACATAGCATATTTTAGCTAACACCTTTTTAAGCTAATGGTAGATCAGGTTTGTTTATCTGCCCTCTGGTGGGCAGAAATGACAACCTGCAGCTTTAAACAGAACTCCTAATAAATACAAAGTTAATAATACAGTAGTGATGCATTAATCAATACACAACACTTTACTGTTACTGATAAATACACGATTTCTTGCCAGTTGTACAACGTAGGGACAAGACCACACACACACACAAACAAACCAGAGATAATAACAAAGGAAATTGCAGGAGAAGCAGAGTTAATGATTCCACTTGCCGTTCATTTCCATTACTTAATAAGTATTTGTTGGTGTCTTTTCTGCATGTTGTTTGTTAAAAGAGGGCTTTGAAGTACCACAGCAAATGCTTCTGTGTTGATATTTTATATTTTATATTGTGAGGGACTTTTTGTGGTCATCTGTGACTTTGGTAGCTTAATTGCAGCTTCATAAGAAATCCCCCGCGGTGTAATTTCCTAACCAACAGTTGGCTGTGAGAGATCTAATATCATTCTGTTGTTATGTACAGCTATAGAGCTACACAGGAGGCAGTGTGTATCAGTGCACACACTGGAAGAACTGAAGGTACTACAGTATGCATCATTTTTGGTCACAAACCAGCTATTCTGCATGTGTCAATTTGCCAGATTCAGTTTCATTTGCAGAATAAAAGCAGGCTGATGGTCACAAATACACCTGCAGTCACAGACACCATACATCTGGCTTAGCTACGAGCCTTGAGGTCATTCCATAACACCATTGTGACTTCTAATGGGCATTATTTTTGACAGGTGATACACTAAACAGGTAATTAGGCAAACCAAGTGGTAGCTAGAGAAGACTCTGTATGACAGACAGCAGACTGGGCCACTTGCAACACATGACGAGAGTCAGAACGAACCCGTCTTGGGGAGAAACCAGGAAGCCAAGAACTACAAAGAGACAACGACCCATTTTACACTGTTCTGGACCCGAATCAAGATCAGAGCTGGGCACCAAACCGCAATCTGCTCCACTTTTCCTTCGCTCCACGCCGGTCCACCGGGCTTCTCTCCTCAGTCTACATATCTGCACAGCTAAAACTTCAAGGGCAACGTATTATATCTGTCGTTCAAAAGACAAACATTATCAAACATGTTCTTCCCAGGCATTTGTGGATAAGCTAGCTGTAGCTGCATACATTTTCTTTTTTTTAAATGCATTCACAGTCATTTTTCTGAATGTTGAGTTTGAATAACATGATCAGCCATTATAACTTTCTAATGTACATTTAGGAATGGCTCTTTAGCTAGCTCAAGCTACCGTTACCTCAAGCTAACGCTTGCTAACTTTGGACATTCCCGCCACCAATTAGCTGCGCACGCTAACGTGATACCAGTGTTTACATTAGTAATACAAGGAGCGTATTTCGCAGAACGTTGAGACATGATTTGGGATTTTTAGATACATATTTTAAATATATAATAAAAACACATTCTGTTCATTCCAAACCAAATTTTTTTTTTTATTTCAGAACTTTTCCAGGAATTTCATGTGGTGGTTGGGGTTTTGGTTTAGGTAAGTTTAGGCAACTAGACATACTTCATGGATAAAACAAAACCCCACCCATCCACCCCAACCTAAGAGGTCCATGGTCACACCCCACCTGCCCTTTCCACTGAGAGAGGACGTCATTATTCACACGACCACAAGAGGGCGCTCATAAAGAAAACAAACACTTTTAAAGTATTTAAACAACCAGAGAAATGGCATCTCAGTATCTCATTTTTACAGTTCGTACTTCACTAAAAGTTAATTCAATGTTCCCTAATTGTTATAAATATTTAGGGTTTGTCAAAAGACATAAAAAAACAGATTCTTTCTTTTCTGCGATTTTTGATGACCCTTTGGTTGTCTTTTAAAATCTAGGAATTGTACAAGAAGTCCCAAAAATGTACAATAACATAAGGATCATAAAATGTAATTTGCTGCTGAAGTATTTGCTTTATGAACAGTGACATGAAACACAGTCACACACACACTGACACACCCATTCATTCATGTTTTCAGTCATGCATTCACACACACACTGAAAAGTTTGATGCAGACACACACTCATTCATGTTTTGTTGTTCATGCACACACATAAATATATGTGGCATTTGTCTGAGTGTGTGTGAGAGAGTCTGTGTATGTGTGTGTGAGAGAGAGTGTGTGTGTGTGTGTGTGTGTGTGTGTGTGCGTCAGCCACTAATTGGACTGAATTTCACTGAGCAACAAAAGATCAAGCTCGAAAATTCCAGCTCTGGTTTGTACAAGCTTTGCTTTGTTGTCTCTTCGCCTCTGTTCTCTTCTAATGCTGTGTTAACAGTTATCTCTCTCTCTCTCTCTCTCTCTCTCTCTCTCTCTCTCTCTCTCTCTTTCTCTCTCTCTCCGTGTGTCTTTCTTTCCGTCTCTTTCACTTTCTCTCCCTTTTTTTCGTGCGGGCCATGAAAGGCTTTTCTGCCCCAAACGAAGCACCGTCACCCAAACTGCTCAGAGGCAGACGAACGCCCGGAGGCCAGAGCTCACGAGGGACTTCCAACACCAACTCCCAAATCTTTCTCTCTCTCACACACACACACACACACACACACACACACACACACACACACACACACTGTTGGACAGCCAACATGAACCCCAGACCTTCAGTGGAGTGGACCGCTGTCACCGTCTTCATACTTGTGTCCCTCGGTGCCGAGCCTGGACCTGAGCTTTTGGTTGGATTTGTCTGTTGATCTGGAGGCAGGACCGAGCTTGAGGGTGGGATGATGATTGAGCTGCAAAGCCCGGAGGACGGTGGAGGTGGTTGTGGCCACGTGGACACACTGAGCACCGAGGAGCTGGAGTGTAAGATCTGCTACTGCGTGTACAACCTGGGTAGTCGCAGGCCGAAGGTGCTCGAGTGCTGCCACCGTCTCTGCGCCAAATGCCTCGCTAAGATCCTGGACCTGGGTGAGTCGCCCCCCGACGCTGTGGTGTGTCCGTTCTGCCGCTACGTTACCAGACTGCCGGGCGAGGCAGTGAGCGGCCTGCCGGACGACTGCAACCTGGTGGCAGCACTGGCCCTCCAAAGCAGGAATCAGAGGAACCTCCATCTCCACCAGGAGGCGGCCACAGAGCTGCTCCTCAGCCCCAGGCGCCTGAGCTCACTGATGGGTAGCAACCCACCTGTGACAGCTCCTTCCTCCTCCTCCTCCTCAGCTTCCTCCTCCACCACCTACTCCTCCATCCGGGGCTCCCCTAACTTTGTGGTTATTACCATCATGGAGCCTCCGCCGGCACCTGCGTCCCCCCAAGACCACCACCACCACCACCACCACCTCCACCGCCAGCCACGTGGATCCCATACGTCCAGCCTCGGCTATCGCTCATCCAGTCTGGACTCCATGGCGTCCACCGCGCAGAGGTGGACCGTGTGGAACTGTGCGGCCCTCCTGTGCCAGACCTCGGCCCGGGCGCTGGTGTGGGTGCTGGGGCTGCTGTACTTCAGCTCGCTGCCCATGGGGGTTTACCTGCTCATCATGCAGAGGACAACGCTCGGGGTGCTGCTGGTGAGCCTGGTTCCTGCCAGCCTCGTCATGATCATGGTCTACGGGTTCTGCCAGTGTATCTGCCATGAGCTGTGGGACTGCATGCCGCCGTAATGGGACCAGATGAATGGGCAATGATTTGCTTTGAACATGCCTGACAATGGATCTCCAGAATTCACTAATGGGGGATGGTACTGTGTAACTGACCATGTAAATTACTTCAATAGGAGGGGGAAATGTATTTTATCTTTACTGTAGAACAGAGCGAGAACATTATGTCCATTACAGTTTGGTTTTTTCATTACTATACATGTTAATTTGTGCTTTGTTAGCCAACTTATTACCTGACAGAGCTCCAAGTGTCAGATTTAGCTAAAAGCTTAATGCCACTTCTGGTGAAATCTGCTAAATATTATGCATAATATCCTTCTGTTGAAGTGAGAAACCTGAGGGCATTCAAGCTTTTAATAATAACTCTGACACCTGAGGATCTCATTTGTTATCTAATAGTGTTTCTCAACCTTTTC
Organism: Nannoperca australis; assembly: GCA_036023655.1. Lineage (NCBI taxonomy): Eukaryota > Metazoa > Chordata > Actinopteri > Centrarchiformes > Percichthyidae > Nannoperca > Nannoperca australis. The sequence continues at coordinate 8,081 of JAVQJD010076101.1, forward strand.
AGATTGTGTCACAGCCATAAAATCACAAAGTCCTGAAAGCTCTTGAAATCAGCCTCGAAGATCAGAACAGAATCACAAAGAAGTCACATATAGAAACAGGATATACAATAGTTGGATCCTGAAATAAAGACCAGATAAAGCATGTAAAAGGTGTTTTTGTTGAAGCTGCAGAGCCCCTTTATACACGACAACATTTTGAGAGGATTGCCGTGCAGGTAATTTGTAATTTCAGAGATTTGTTTTATACAAGGAGGATCTACAGCTATGGTGGTTCCAGGAAAAGAGACCTAGAGACTCCACGTTCATGCCGTGGAAGCTCAAACTCAATAAGTGCATAATAAATATGTGTAATATAAATTATACGGTGGGAAGCCAGTGAGGGATCAGCGTTACTACACTCCTACAGGATGCTCCAGTTGCCTGTGTGGGTGAGAAACATCATCGTATGTGCTTTTTAATGTAAAAGTGACTGAAAGCTGTCAGACGTCAGTTCTCTTTGATTTTAATCAAGTTATAGTGAAAATGATCACAATCATTCCCCGTGGTAATCTTTGTTTTTGATTTTATTGTACAATAGATTGTAATCCCTTCCAGTGATGACAGACAATAGAAGAAGATTTGTAGTAAAATAGAAAAAAAATAAGTAAAATCAGGAAATGCAAAGTGTGTTTTAGGAGGAGAATTAAAAGATGAACCTGACTCGGCAGACTGTCCTGTATAACTTCAAGCCAGATCAAACTAAGTATATGGCGTAAGAACTTTAACAAGGCTGTGAAGAGCCTTTAAAGTAATCAATAAAATCTTAAAAATCAATTCTAAACTATACTGGCAGCCACTGTTAGGAGGTTAAAGCTTGTTGTGCAATCAATTACTGAGGGCAAGTTGCTTCTTTGAATTCTTTATGTTCAGTTGAGTCGACACTGCAGCGCATTGAATTATCACTCACGTCTCATCCTGTGTGGTGATGTGGAGCCTGAACCACCAGAGGGTGCTGTGACAGCCCCCCCTCCCCCTGCAGGAGTGTTGACACAAAAAATGTGGCAGTCAGATCAAACTGTCCTGCTGTTATTACAACTAATACTGTCTCACCTGCAGACGTCAGGGCCAGAGTAACTCCCTGTGGGGCCCCTAAGGACCCCACCTTCTGTGGGAGGTGTGGGAGTGTCACTACATGGCCGTGCTGAAGTAGAAATACTGTCCAGCAATCGATCCAACGCAGAGAGGCTGTAGTGTCATCACGTTTCTCTTCCATCGTCACAGTTGCTCTGTAAACGGTGGAATGCTACAATGCTACATGCTAAACGTGGTTCTTCTTCACCTGGGCGTCTTCCCGTACTGATAGCGTGCTTACGTGATTGTGAAATCTGCCTTAGTTGGTAATCAGTCATTTCTTTGTGCTGACTCAATTAGCTAATGCAGACACACGTAAACACAAGACAAACTGAAATAATAAAACTGTGCCTCACATAATAATGCAGACGTACCTTAAAGGTGCACCGTGGGGTTTTCTTGTAAACAACAGTTCAGTGTTTCTCCCGAAAACACACTGTGTGTCTCTTTGAGGTCTAACGAACGTGTTGACAGCGTCTCGTTCCTCATATAATATATTTTTCTAAATTGTATAATATTAACATCTATGTTTACTAGCTAGCGTAGTGCTACTAGTGGTCAGAAACGCATCGTGGTACCTTTAAAGACGCTGTCATTGATGGTTTTCTAGCATCAGCAGAAGTAATCACTACATCACTGAGTCAAGAATTACTTTTTTTACAAATATCTTTTTATTTATTTATATATTTTTGTAACACCAAATTTTACGCCAGGCTTTGCACAATTACACATAGCCTGTAAAAACAGCATGAAGGCAACGTCAAACTACTTATTGTTAATGCACTACTTAGTGTAACTTGCATGACCTTATGTTTCCACCTTTCAAGCTGCTGGAACTGTGAATTTCTCTTGGAGATTAATAAAGTCTCTATCTATCTATCAAAGTACTGCACCTCGCTAACATTTCACATTACAGATGGATTTCCTTAAGAATTAACATCTTTATTCATGATATTTGTACTTAAGTGTAGTTATTTTGTAAAATACTTAAGGTATCATATAAAGTACTCATATTACCAAAAAACCTGACCCCTGTAAATTTATTTGTATCTATTATTAGATTGTTATGAATAAATGTGGCGGCAGCATTTTTAAATGACACCATCTGAGGCGTTTCGAGAGGAATTCTTTCACAGACATCTGAAACGTGACATAACCAGGAGGGAACCACTGGTTTAATCTTTAACAATGTTTTATGTAAATTCCTAAACTGAAAAGTAACTAGCAGCTGTTAAATAAATGTAGTGGAGGAAACAGTAAAGCAAGTATAAAGTTGCATTAAATAGAAATACTCAAGTAAAGAGTAAATGTACTTCCCACTGGCTTTGAATCCAGGACTTTCACTTGTATTACAGAGATATTAAGTTATTATTTTTAAAGTCAAGATGCTGCTAAACTCCACCCGACAAGTCGTCCAAGCTGGATTTATAAAACAAACAGCGAGGAGACTTTCCCAGAACAGTTTGTCCCTGTTCTGCGTCTTGCGGATGATAAACAGTCCAGGCCTTCTTCCACTGTTTGTGTTTTCCAGGGGACTCTGAATCTGAATCCAAGCAAGTGCTTCCCTACAGGGAGCGTAACATCATTTCAGATTCCTTCTGAGTGATGCAATGAACATTCCCACATGTTGGTGTTGGACGTTCACAGGCTGAAGTCGTGCAGTCTACCTCACAACTCTGATCACAGCTACTGGAAGCCCAAACAACACGACAGAACTGTTTTAATTTTTAGTTAATTAGCTGTCCTGAGTAATATTACTACTATAACTGTCCACCACGTGTGAAGTGATGCCGTAGTGTTTCAGATGTGTGTTGTTACAGTGTGTTTTGCTGGGGTGTTACCTAACGTGTTACCAACCGGCCGACTGTCCCAAGGCCCTAAGATGTTAGGGGGTCCCAAAGGCCGTTAATTCAGTGTTATTAATTAGTTTGGGGTCATTTGATCAGCTGTAAATATGTACGGTAAAATGCTCTACAGCAGGTTTAAAGATAAAGACCTCTAAGGTGGCCAATCCTGAGGAAATGTGTCAAAAGCTAGTCAGTTATTATGCTGAAATGTTGCATTTTCCTGGATACTAATATAATTACAATAAAGTAACTGACGACACACAACAAACCTGGGGACAGGTAGTTTTACAGCACAGGAGCAGCCCTGTCTTTGAAATCCACTTGGCTTGAGGGAAGCGTCGTATCTGTCAGGATTATGTTTAGAAGTGTGTAGAAGTTGCAGGGGGAGGCCGTCGGGATGCGACACACAGGACTTTAATACCGGAGACTGAGGTTTGCATCTTGTTGTTTTTAGGCAACAAAAGCACTTTGGTTAAGGGTTCGTGAATGATCTTGATTCCAGTTGAGTGTTAATGAAGTTATCACATAGTGCCTCAAGCTTTACGGCACCATTGACTTGACAAATGATTATCCAAGACCATGATTTCTCCTTAAACTTAACCAAGTGCTTAAACACAATCATAATAAATGTCCATCAGGCTTCAGCTGCTACACGCTGGTCCTGTAAACAAAACAAATGAAATACATTTTGCAGATATGTTCAGTCTGAATGTTTTCAATCATTTCAAACGTTTCCTCGTGATGTTGTTTAAAACCCTAATGTCACAGGGTTGGTTCCTGAAGCTCTTGGCAACATCTAATGAAGCTGCCACGTGTAGTCTGTACCTGGAGGGGAGGTTTCACACATCAAAGTGTGTTGGAGAGTGATACTGCATATGTGAAAAAAGTTAAGTGTCTCCAGAGGGAGCTGTGTGAAGAAACTTTAAAAAACATGTGTTGGTGTGGAGTTAGAAGGAAGTGAGTTTATCAGACCTCTGCAGCCCACCGCTCCTCTCTGCTACAGGCTACATTAGCTGCTGCTAGCATAACACACCCAAATATTTCACCAAACGATCGCAGTCGAGTTCAGTATTTGTCCATTTTGAGTCTGACAGTGTTTCTTTAAAGGATAAATCAGGATACATCCACAGGAGGTGAACAGGGGCCTGCAGCTCCACTTTTCTCCTTGCCCGGCTCTGGAAACTATACTATATCACAGTGAACATCAGGTCTTCTTTAATTGCTGTCAAAGTTACATTTTCATTCCCCCAAATCACCTCATCGTAAACAGTTTTAAGGGGAACTACTTTCTCTGTTTACATAAGCCAGAGTAAAGGAGACATTGTTTCTGGGGGAAAATAGGTATGTAGGTAGGCAGTGTTGAATACAATAATTTACCGTACAATTACTCAATTAGAATCAAATTAAACCAGAGAAAAGAGACTAAAAGGAGGAACGTATGAATATACACTTTACAATGATAGTTCCCAGTCACCTACTGTACATTAGTACTGCAAGTCAAGCAGACAATGCTATGTGCTGTAGCCTACAGCAAGCTGCTTGTCCTCGGATATTAAAATAGAATTTTAGTGCACACACAGATAGACTTCAGGTTTGTACAAATCAGAAGTTAAGATGTAGCATACAAGATACAAAGGACACTGTGATGATGATGATAATAATAATAATAATAAAAAATATAATAGGGGATCATTACAAAATACTGATGATGAGTTAGTTCTTGTCCTGCGTCTGTTTGCTGTTCATTCTGTGTATTTATTTGACATTCCCATAGGAAGTGAGTGGAGCTGCTCTCAGCCAATCAGATTTGCGGATAACGCTCCGACAACAAACAAAAGATCGAGGCTAGCTGAGCTCATTATACTTCGGTCCGTCTTCCCTAACGTTAGCTGTTACTTTGCGCCCAACAACGACCTCCTTCTCTGCCTTTTAACTACTTTATTCTCATCTTCTTTCTGTATATGTGGCGTTGTTTCAGCTAATGTCAACCTGAAGCCATTTCAGCGATCGCTTTGCCTTTGCTGGCCAAGCTAAACGCGTTAGCCAGGTTAGCTGCTCGGCTAACCAGCTCTGGCTTCCTCCCTACGACCAGCAAAGCCAGTTAGCGTAGCCTGCTAGCTAGCTTTGCTAAACCTTCCTTAAAACTTGACACTGACTGACACGAGTGGCCCCGGCTTGTTGCTGACAAGCCAATTTACTAAAACTCGTGTCATAGCCATGTCTGGACAGTCGTCGGGCTGTGGGTTTCTAATGTCGGTTGTTGTCCACGGAGACTCGGCTCTGAACGAGCAGGAAAAGGAACTCAACCAGCGACTCCGACGGCTCTATCCAGCCGTTAATGAAACCGAGACCCCGCTTCCTCGCTCCTGGAGCCCGAAGGACAAGTTTAGCTACATCGGTCTCTCTCAGAACAATCTCCGTGTACACTACAAAGGTAATGTCACAGCGACACACTCATGTTTTGCACTTTTATCGCCCGAATGCTAACGTCAAGCATGCTAACGTTAGCTCAGCTTGACGGGTTAGCGGATCAAAGCCAGCTGCCGTTGGGGCTAAAAACAAAGTAAGCTAGGCTAGGCTAGGCTAGTGGCTTCATCAACAACAAGGCAGAGGACATCTTGCAACCCGACCAGCTGGCGAGGTGTATCCACAGCCAAAAAAAATTGACCTGCTAGCTCGTTAGCTTCCCTGCTACCTTGTGAATCAGTTTGTCAGCGATATGAAGTGACACCATGAAGCTGTTCACGGCGGATAATGTGTCAGGGCGTCTTTTTTGGGGGGAAAACATAACATATTTTCACGTAAATGTACAATCACCCATAAGCAAAGTACATCTCAGGCTGGTTAAGCTCGATGTGAGTCACATAGTCATACCGTGTAACGTTAGCCAAAATGGACATTGGCTAGACAGCCCTTTTTTGTAGGCTGATGTAGCATTATTGGGTAATTAAATGACAGGATATACACAGTGTCGAATATCATGATTAGACTACGTTATTAAGAATCGAATAGATTTCCAGGGAAGTAGTTACTGATGGTAGGATGTAGGCATAGGTAGGTCTTTGCTGCTGAAAGGTTAGTATCAAGTGTCTTGTCTGACATTCAGGTTGACTAGTTGCTTAGCAAAGCTATCAAGGGGGTTTTTGGTGCAGGCCTACAAAAAAAGGAGTAAAAAAAAAAAAGACTAACTGTGCTTCCTGGGTGTGTTGTACTGTTCTGGGTCTGACCAGCCATCCTCTTCCTTGTTACAACTAGAAGATTCTGTCTCTCTTCAATAAATTCACCTGCGTCTCTCATAGCAGGTGTGTCGATGCTTGGTTGGAAACTTTTACCTGAACCAACCTCCCAGAGAGTAAAAGCAGATCCCCACTTAAAAACAATCACACTTTAGGAACACTGTATTTCCAAAGCAGTGTTAAGCTGTCAGGCCCTCTATCAATATATCTAGGTTTTGCTATGTCAAATGTCCCTGTGTGTTGGCACTTATTGGATGGAATCTGAATCGTATTGATTAAAATAAAATGATCTTAGCCTCATCTATGAGTATCAATCATTAAATGCTTATCTAAAACCCACTGAACAGGATCCTCCATTAGTTACTTTTACAAAAACTAAATGTCCAAATACCACGGCCTGCTAACAATTTAATAATACAATCATAAGAACTGGAGCTAAAACGATTGGTCATTTATTCAGAATCTATTTTAATCGATTAAGTCAAAAATTCACTGGTTCCAGCTACTTAAATATAAACATTTTCTTCTATAATGATGATAAACTGAAGCACTTTGAGGTTAGGAGGGTTGTTTTGACAAAACAAGACATATAAATATATGTGTGTGTGTGTGTGTGTGTGT
>JAVQJD010076102.1:0-15198 GCA_036023655.1 Nannoperca australis
ATTGTAGGTGATTTAATATTCATGTGGATATAGAAAATGATCGCCTTAGTGCTGCATTTATCTCATTAGATTTGATTGGCTTCTGTCAGAGTGTAAATAAACCCACTGTTTTAACCACACCCTCGACCTTGTTCTCGTCTATGGCACAGAAATTTAATATCTTATTTCCACAGAATCCTCTGTTATCAGAACATTATTTAATTACTTTTGAATTCCTAAACTACACGCCATTAGGCAAACATTCCTACACTAGATTCCCACACTGCTGTAGCTGAATTTAAAGAAATGATTCCATCAGCATTTAATTCACTGCCATGCATCAATATGACAGAGGACTCCTACTAGTAACTTTAGTCTCGCCCAAATTGATCATGTTGATAGTGCTGCAGGCTCACTGTGAATGACACTCGACTCTATTGCACCTCTATAAAAGAAAATAAAACAGGAGGATAGCTCCATGGTATAACCAGCAAATTAAAATTAAAATCTCGAGAACTTGAAAGGAAATGGCGTTCCACCAAACTGGAAGCATCATGTTTAGCCTGGCAAGCCCTCTGTAATGCTCCTCATCATTAACAGAGGAACAACCCCAGGTTTCTGTTCAGCAATGATGAAATGTTTACTATTAGAGACTAAATTCAGCGCCTCCTGTCCTCAGCTGGCACTGACTTATCTTCAAACACGGGAACCTTCGAAACAACTGTAAAACCTGATAAACATTTCGACTGCTTTTCTCCCATCAACCTTAATCAACTAACTTCAGTGATTTCTTCATCCAAGCCATGTCTGTTAGACCCTATCCCAACTAGGCTACTTAACCCTCAAAGACAGAGCGCTGCTCCCTTAGTTAGCACTTCTTTACTAGATATGATCAATCTGTCCTTGTTAAAAAGCTATGTGCCACAGTCCTTTAAAGTAGCTGTAATTACATTACATTACATTTAGGCATTTAGCAGACGCTTTTATCCAAAGCGACTTCCAAATAAGAGCTTTACATAAAGTGCATAGAACCATGGGGGAAAACAACAAGATGTGGTATCAAATAATAGGAGTGCTGGTGATGAATCACAAGTGCTATAGGTAAATACATCGCTGCCAGTGGCAAAATCGAAAAAGAGCATTAAATTCAGAAACAGATTATGTCCGTTCATTATCAATCACAGTACAATCAAGCTAGACAACAATTCTCATTTAATATGTCACACGATATGCTGAACTTTATAGAGCCAATGTGTCACATTGGTTGTATTCCCGGAACAAATGAGTCTTTAGTAGTTTCTTGAAAGTGGTCAGACAGGTTGATTGTCTGACGGATGTGGGGAGCTGATTCCACCACTGGGGGGCGAGGAGGTAGGAGAAAAGTCTTGAGTGTGAGCGGGCGTCTCTGAGAGGGCGAACCACTCTAGGTAATTAACTGCAAATTAACCAATAGGGTAGGTAGGATGGTCATAAGTAATTATATGTATGATCCACGGTTATAAAGAATTTACTTCAGCTTCCAAATGAGAAATAGAGGATACAATCGAGCATGATCTCTACTGATCAGTAAATCTTTTAAAGCTTTTCATTTGCAATTTCATTAGCAATCCAAACAAATCACCCTCAAAATTATTCAGCATGAATTTATCATGCGCTTTGGCACCATTATGTAGTGGTAAGCTTTGACACCAGTTACTCTCTTTAGTTTAGAATGCTCAAGCTGAGGTGAATAAAACCATTGATAGTGAATTTAAAATAGGAGAGAATGGGATTTTTACATTTGATGATTTTACTGCAAAATTAAAAATTGTATTTTTCAGATAATAATAACTATACATAACCCTAACCCTCAGGTTGCTGTGTACCCATGGAAATCATAAAAAGGTATCTAATGTTTGTGATTTTAGAATAATAACCCCTTGAAAAACATTAGTTCTATGACACAACTTGCACCAAGGTATGGGTAAAACGAGCATGGGGATCTGGTAAAGACGTAGCTTCTGGGATTTGGCTTGATAGATGGTGGTGCTTCTATCAAGCCCAAAAAAATATCGACCTAGGTGAAAACCCATTCAAGTAATAATTTTGCAAGAAAAATTCCCTGGGGTTGTAGATGTGTAATATAAAAATAAATTATTTTTAAAGAACTACACTGCTCTCTTTGTTCGGTCCAGTTTTCAGAAATGTAAATGCTGTTCATGCACAAAACAGATGCTTCTTTACAGGCGCAGCTTTTGCGGAGTAGGTGATTGTGATAACATATTATATTATATAAACAATTTCCCTTCTGGGATTAACAAAGTATTTCTGATTCTGATTCTGATAACCGGTTCATTTTAGTGACTTAATCCTTAAATCTTGCTTAGTAAAAAGCTCTTTATTTTAGTAATTTGTTCATTTCTTTCAGTGGGGAGGATGACGACGACTCATCTTTGTCCAATGCTGAGCCTGTGTAGCTGTCACGTGAGAAAAACAAAACTCATGCACTGTTGTGTGATGTGCACGTGCAGGCACGACCAAAAAGAACAAGTTACTCTATGAGATGACTAGTTACTACTAGCTCATAGCAAAAAAGTAGTTCAGTAACAATACTCTCATGATCGACACACCACAAGTAGGTGAAGAGAGATTTGATAGAATGAGGTTCTCCCAGTGAAGGTCAGAATGGTGATGAATGAATGGTGAATGGTGAAAAGTGGTGGATTTGGGCAATGCTCAAACGGAAAGACAAAATGACATAATACAGCTATGACATTTACACATCGATGTCCACCAGCGGATTGGTTCTCTGAACACAGGTGGCTTGCTGAATTTTTAGATATGGTGATGAGGTTTTAGTGCTTTGACAGCGTGGGAAATCGGAAATTACAGAGATTCCAAATTTGTGAATGAAAACTGACAGCGGGGAGAGTTGGAGTGAAACAGTAAATACAGTCAACAACCAATGAGGAAAAAAAGCCAAAGCTTCATAACAAACTCAAACCGTCCAGTCTCCATAGATATAGAAATACCGTGGGATATCATAAGAAAAGATCAGCGGTCTGTAACAGAGATTTTTGAGATAGTGAGCACAGGGCATCACAGTTCCTTGTCTCTAGGACACTATATATAACACTATATATAAATTGGAAGATTTATTTTGGTGCACGACTGGCTGCTTTGTTTCCCTGTTTACGGGTTGTGCAAAAATTGTGCACCATAGCAGAAACCATGGCAGACATCTTACTTTAACTGTATGAATCATATGCACTGTAGCAGCCTGGTGCAGTATTGTAGTATTGCTGTAGGCTAATGTGTTCTGAATGCATGCGTTTGTGTAATTGTTTAATTGTAAGCTCACATAATAACCTGGGAAACTGAAAAAATAAAATAACGCTTTTTAACAAGCAGTTAATGTTCGTGCTTAAAAGTCAACCGCATACTGTAATAGTATACAAACGGCTTACCAAGTCAATGAAGCTCTGCACATCTCTGGGTGTTCAGTGTTGTTGACCAAACCCTGATTTCCTGTGAACTTTGAATTGACTAAGTTTCTGTCCAATCACAAACAAGAATTATTTTCCACGTTGTGTTTCCTGTTTTGTTATTGTGTTTTCTATTTTGCTGTTTTGTACATGCGTTTTGTCAAGTGTTGTGTTTTGGTCCTCAGGGCCACCATAGTAAACAAAGAAAATATTTTCTCATTGAACATTTTGGCTGAAGCCTTGATTGTAAAACGTGACCTTTTCTACATAATTCAGGCGGCATTACGTTTTGTCTTTAAAAACATATTTTGTGTATTTAAACATCCTTTCTATGTATTTTTTGCAGTACTTAGAGGATTATCAGTTGTTGTCCATATATCATTTAATACTCTAAGTAGCTATGTACTGTACTGTGAATGTACATTTTCTTTTCTAGAGCATCAGGTACTGGTGCAGAAAGCAATTTCATTCTCCAACACTGCTGTACCATTCATTTATTTCTATTACAGTATGAGCTCAAAAGAAAGATCTTTTTTAACATTTATATCGGAACATTCTGGATTGCTCATAAGTAACTGCAGTCAAGAAATACAATTAATGAACTGCTGCTGTGTTTTTCTCCTTACACGGCCCACAGTGGGAAGGTTGAAAGTCAGGTTTGAAATGATGTAAAGTAAAACCTTTCAACTTGACTAGGCAAAAGACTCTGTGATTCCTTCAAGCCGTTGGGCCCCTCAAGGCACACAGTAAGCACATCAGTATAGAAGGTAAAAATGAGCCTTCTCCACAGCTGGGTGATTATTCTTTGCTAGCCCGTCATTACTAGAAAACTTAAAGAAGAACGAAGTGCATTCATTATTTGTGCCATTGCAAACTTTCTAACATCTTGGAGTGGCATATCACCCACAGGATATATACCCTACTACAGCTTGGATTGAACACTCCAGCAGACTGGGCACACAGTCTTTGTGTGAAGTCATCTATCATGCTGAATCTGACAGACGGTTCAGTTTATTGATTTTAAGAGGGAGGCTTGGTGGGTAATATCTACGGGTGACATCAGAGACCAAAGACGCTCCCACTGCTTAACATTTATAGGTTCACTAAGTCTCTGACACTTCCAATGTTTTTTCCCCTGTTGAGGCTGTAGTGTACTGTATGAAAAATCTATGTAAGACTACGGGGAGGACTGTAAAACTTTTATCATGACTGAATTGTTTTGAACTTGTGAACTTGATGAGCAGTTTGAAAAGAAGAATAGAATTCTCATTCATGGTGCTCATTGCATAATTTGGACTATTATAATATAAGAAAATCCAATTTTGTTGTACATGCTCAGCTGCAACAGACAGGCAGATAAAAAGCTTTCATTTCTATTATTTAGTAAATGTAATCTCAAAAATAGATAGACACCATTATTGCTGTCATCGACAATTGCACAGCCAACATGACATTTTGTGTAATTCATGTGAGATTCATGTGAGATTCTTACCTCAGGCTGCTTCAGTCCATCTAAATCAAAACTATAAATAAGTGTAGGACCATGAGTCTGCTGTCACGCTCCATAACGTTGATGCTTGGTCTATTTTCCTTCAGACGTCTGGGGGGAATTTGCAGGTTAGAACCTCATTCCAGAGTGCCTTTTAGCTGTATATGCATGAATACTGGACAGCTCTTCTTTATATTTTCCTCTCCCCACATCTTTAAATCTTGTACTCTATACAATATTGTTTTATATTATACATTTAGAAAGCCCTCCTCATAAATAATCCAACTCACTTTAAGATTCAAATCTATATCAGATAATTTTGTTCTCCCTTTGGTAAACCATTAACTCAATTAACTTTATCTGTTTTATTCACACGTTCATTACAGCTGCTTTTAATTCTGAAGGGAAGTGGACAAACAACAGGGTTCAATGGACTAAAGACCAAAATGCTGTCAGAAATTCCAATAAAATATGCATTTCAGAGTGCTATTAAAATGATGAAAACGAAACCTGACAACCAAAGACCAACCTCACAATGTTTAATGAGCCTTTACTGTCAGTGATAGCTGCTGTTGACATGGATGTGCATAAATACACACACACACACAAGGCCGTTAGAGGTAATTATTTGACAAGGCAGATGTTTCTCATTTATTGCCTTATAAACAATGAGCTGCAGCAAAGTAGGTCTCCCAAACCTGCCGTCAATCAAGAGGTATTACAGTGGACTTAGGTAAAGCTTTGATTCCCTTACACCTGTGCTAGATACACTCTAGTTCCTTTATTACAAAGAGAGTCCCAGGGGGCATTAGTTGGATTCAGGTAAAAGTAGTGATTTGAATAACCAGCTATAAATAATAATAATAATAATTATTATTATTATTATTATTATTATTAATGTTAGTAGTACAGGTATTTTTATTGTTGTTGTTTTACCATCTTGACCTCAACCCAATACTAAGAATGAGATGGTAATAAAGTCCTTCAGACTTTCAAATTTTGTTATTTATCACTGAACTTAAAAAGTTGGAATTAAGAAGCTCTGGACATTTCAGATGCATTTTCATGAGTTTCACATCACATCAGTATCAAATCTCTTTTTATACTTTCACTTTTATTTTTATTGTTTTACTACCACCATCAGAAAAACATTGGCTAACTTGATGGTGGTCAGCTTGTGGGCTTGATGTCACTGGCTGCTGTTATAAACAATAAAACATTTGGCTGCACAGTGCACAGTGGCTTCTTGGCTGGAGTGCCATAATGTGTTCTGAAAGTAGTAACAGAGTGATAGTGATGAAAATATAAACAGGGCTTTGTGGCAGTGCACTGAATTTTAAGCCAGAGCTTTTAGCAGCATGGTGCTGGGAGATGCCCTGCTGCTCACACTATATGGGAACTTTGCATTAAGCGCTAACCACTGTGCTGTCAGCTACAGGATTGTGGACAAAAAAATAATAACACACAAAGACACTAATGAAAAGGGAATTTTAATAGATACAAAACACCATTGCAAACAATGCATTCGAACAAGCAGTATTTTTTTAACCCCACTCATATCTTAGTTTTAATGTGTTACCACTTAATGTTGCATATACGCATGCTAGTAATGCTAATATTTATTTCTGGTCAAAAGTGAGACTGTGTAGCTGCTACGTGTAACATGAACCAAAGACTGAACCAGTCCGCTGCCTGTCACATGAGAAATACGGAACTCATGCATTATTATTGTTGCGTGGCGTGATTCATCATCACATCACTACCATACTCCTAGTTGCTGTAGCCTACTCTGCCGCTACAATTGTTCCGGGAATACAACAGCACTTAAATGACACATTGTTTCTATAAAGTATAGCATATTGTACAATATTATAGTGGAACTGTTTTTTTGTTTGAATGTCTTGTATCATGATAATGTACAAATATAATCTGTTCTTAGATTTAATGCTCTTTTTGATTCTGCCATTGGCAGCGATGTACTTACCTATAGCACTTGTGATTCATCACCAGCCCTTACACGTTACTCGCTTTGGATAAAAGCGTCTGCTAAATGCCTAAATGTAATGTAATGTAATTTGACCCCGAAGGGCAGATGTAGTCACATACTTATGACTCCATAAACACGTAGCAGCAAAGGAAAAGATATCAAGTCAACTCCATTCCTCAGTCTTGTCTATCTAGCTCAGTGTTCTCGCCCTGGGATAAGAACACAGGTCAGACTGTTCTTAGTTCACAAAACAAGTTGTCTCCAGTTTCTAATTAACCCGAGGCTGTCTTTTACGACAGAGTTGACATAAATACAAATTATCCAAGTGCAGAGAGAACACATTATCAGATATTCACACAGTTATTATAGCAAAGCATATTAAATCATAAGAATCGTAATAATGAGAAATTACACAATTAAAGATTTGTGTATGTATGTGTTTGCTCTTCGTCTGTTGATGTGCGTTCCTATGCGCGTGTGTGCTTCAGAGTCTGTGTACGTGTGTGGCTTTCCTGCATCTTTTTCCCAGAAGGAAAAGTCTCATGTTCGCTCTCTAACTCGTCCTGGTAGAGGGTCAATTGCAACCAGTTGGCCGCCAGTCTGGTCCAAAGTAAACATTTGGAGAGAGGCGACTGTACAGGCAGGTACCTGGGGGCTCTGTTAGTTGCTCAGCTTTCGCCTTCCTCCCACTCCCTCTCTCCCTCCCCCTCCCCTTCTCCCCCTCTACCTCTCCACCACTGTGCCTTCTTCAAGCGCGGCAGTGGGCCTCGTTCTCCTAAGGGCTACAGAATGCCATGTCGGCTGGGCTTCGTGAGATGGTCCCTCTACAGGGACCGGCTCTCAAGAGGGTCTGCTCATTAGCCCGGTCTGGCTAGTTTAAGAGCACCGGAGGATCACAGACAGAGACAAGCCGGTCCAGGTCTATTTGATATGTATATGCGTCAACGCAAAACACAATGCACATCTCCCACATTGTGTAAGGAATCAGGAATATGGTTTTCATTTAGGGCCCTGTGCGCTGGCTGGATTTACTCGAGTCCAGGCAGGGGCCACTGAAGGCCTGCTGCAGGTTTGCTGTAAAGTGTCGGGCAGCAGCGCAGGCCGGAGAGAGATCAGCAGCTTGCAGCCTTTTGAGGCTGATGGCAGACGACTCCTTTAACTGGGGCTGGGGAGCGGTCTGCACAGCTCAATTTTGCCCACATTAATCAAACTCACATTTCCTCACATCAGCGTGTGTGCCTATCAGCACGGCTGCCTTGTTAGCATAATGAATTCAGGTGGTTTTACACAGAGGGCCACAGTCTTCTCAAAGTGAATTCCGATGTTGGAAGATGAATAAAACAAGAACTTTATTTTTTTGCTGCCATATTTAGGTTGCAAGCTCCATTTAATCATCAGGTGTTTTTGTTATGAAAGAAGCTGAAGAAATATATGAACTGCCTTTATTGATTTCCACATATTTAATATAAAATCATGTCACATGCAAGAAGTGCTACATATTTGCTTTGCATGTAGCGTTCCTTCACAGCTCCTGTAGGTCCGCTTTGCATGAAACATCAACATCTATCATTTCATGGAGAGTTTAAGTCAAAATGGCCTTTTGTGTACGTGGTGAGTTATTTCTTCTCAGGCAGACTTCCTCTTGGTACGAGTGGGGGGGGGTGGGGGCAGAGGGTCAGCGAGGAGAGAAGAGGCCAGGGGGGCTGTGGGGGCTGAGGTGGTGGGGTGGCTGTCTGAGGGAGTGAAAGCATGCAGTCAGACAGTGGGAGAGGGCGTTGCTTTGCCGTTCATTCATACAGGTGCTTATAATTTGCAGCGTGTGATTAATCATTGTTGTGTTTGGGGGTGACATCTTGTTTAATGGATCTGTCCATCTCCCTTCTTTCACTGTTCACTGGGAGGTAGGCAGTAAGTAGCATGCATAGCATTATATATTCTAGACAGACATGTACGCACATGCACACACTTAATGGAATATTAAGAAATGGATTAAATTGCAATTTCAAGCTTGTCTCTCGCTCCTAAAGCACTTCCATGCTTACTTCTGCACTGATGTTGAAGTCGAGAGCTGACCGGGTGTGCGATGTAGCCAAATGCAACATGTGTGCGAGCCCACCAGCTGCCACCACACAGAGGCGGTGGTGTTTTCCGTGTGTGTTTGCTTTGGGTGGAGGGCTGGCTGGCTGGTCAGCGTGGCTGTAAATCAGAGTCTTCCTGATGGACAGGAACCTAATCTGTCCCCGGTGTGTCATTACGCTCAACCTCCCAGATAGCTACAGATCCTGCTGCTCCTCACATCTCTCCCTGGCCTCAACGCGCACACACACACACACACACACACACACACACGCATACCTACGTCCACCGTTGAGCCAGCCAGGGCAGCCATCAGGAAACCAGAGACAGTAACGGAGACACACATGTTGAACATAAACCGGTTGAGCCAGTGTCAAGAGTTCATCATCAGCATCTGTCATAGCAAAGCCGGTGCCCAAAAAGCATTTGCTGCTCTCGCACCGCAGCGCCTCGCTCTTTGCTTCAAATGTACACAGGCCATGCAACTACTGGCGGTGACTAAACATAAGCAAACTGACGGATCCTTTCAGGACATGTTAGGATCTGTCCCAACATCTCCTGCGCAAGAGCCCCCACACACTGTAAGCGAGTCCGAGCCAAGGTGTCATCTGTTACTTTCATGAACCGTTACGTATCCAAATCCAAATGAAAATACTGTATTTCCATTTGACACAAAAAATGAAAATGGTCCCTGAAATTTATAACTCAAGATTTCAACGGGACGTTTCACTCCATTTTTTTAAGATTTTACTACTTTGTAATTAAATGCAATAGCTTAAAACCTCAGAAATTCTCCACAAAGTTTTAGTTTGAGTTTTGCTAATCAGATGTTTTCAAATGATGTATGTCACGTTTTGGACCTCCTCAAACATCGCCTTTTGATTTTGTTAGTCTGGTTACTGTATGACTGTCCACTTCTTCCAAAAAACGGTGCTCATTCATAATTCTCTGCTGACAGTCTGGAGTTATTTCAGCTTTTCTGACGAATAGCAGGATAAAAGCGACCACCACATCCGTGCACGGTTCAGTTGGAGTTTGTCCAACGAGGAGATCCTGACCCCTCAATTACAGGATGATGGAGCTGTTTCTTTTGCGTGTTGCTGAATTTCATTAACAATTTTGCATCCACACATGTGAAATGAACTCGGTGAAGCTTTGAATTTTGCTCTAAAGGTTTTTTCTCTTATTTGTTGCCTGAAATGTGCTAACTGTTATATCTTTCTGACCTAGATTTGCATGCATGTATCCAATACTCCCTTAGTATACATTGAAAGTGTTTCCTTCTAAATGCAGCTGAGTGCATCTGTATTTCTTTGATCTTTGGTTCCTTCCGCTACCTTCTGCAACAAGTCTCTCACAAAGCCAGAAACCAGAGAATCAAGACTATAATCTGATGCCATCACAGGACAAAACGTGGATCTGCTCCATTGACAATGAATCGGAGACTTGTGGACTCAAGGGATGTTTGCTTGACCTTTCTCAGCGTCTCCTCGGGCACAGAGTCAGTCCAGAAAATCGGTCTGTCATTCAGCGCCAGTGGAGCAGCTCCAGGGTTTGTCTCTTTAATGACAACAGCTATAGAGCCTGGCCTCTCAGTGCGATCATGTATACAAATCTTGACTTAACTGTCTAAGATTGCAGGAATAATGCTATGTTTGCTCTGGTTTAAGCTGGATTTACCTTTTTTTTTATTTTTTATTTTTTGGCACTTTATTCATACAACGCATGAAGAGTCAGTTTGTGTCTCTTTGGGCCTCACTGCATCTGTTCCCCTATCTGCAGATCTGTAGTCTGTTTGTGTACGACTTGGAGAGCACTGATAGGCAGAGGGATGAGGCCTGTATCGTGATTAAGCCTGAGTATGGTTTCCGTGGTGCTGGGTGAGCGACGTGGCACACCGCCATCTGCCAAAACAAAAGCCGTCGGAGACGCTCTGCCACACAGTGAGCCATTAAGCCCGCCAGCCCGCCCGCATGCGACAATTAATTACCCCAATTCAAATAATGTTGATAAATCATAGACATAACACAAAGCTGTGCTGCTGATTGCATAATTATTGCATCAAACCACCGCCGTATGTAACATAATCACAGTCTCTCATCAGGCAACCGCCGGCGTGCATCTGGAGCGGCGTTATGCAACGGGTTGGAAAGAGACACGGCGAGCTCGCTAACAATATGTGTGAAGCTGGTAGGTTTGCGTAGGGCCTTAACTTGTCCCAGAGTCTATTATTGAAACGGGACAAGAAAGCCCTGCTGTGTTTGCACGGGACAGACCTCCTCCCACACCAAGTGCTGGAACATATTTCGACTGTGTTTAAGCAGTGATGGCTGAGTGCATTTACACTTTGGTAATGGCTTCCTGCCTTTAACTCTCCTGGCTTAGGACAAGAGTGAACCATGCGGGTACTTCTGCTACCGCCGCAGGTCCTGCCCATGCCACTACCGCTGCCTCGCATCTCTTCCCCCCCCCCCTCCAACAACCGTCAGCCAACCCAGTACCGAAAGGACGGACCACCCTGTGAGATTATTCACTCTCTCCTCTGCTGTATCACTCCCACCATGGATAGTTTGTGGAATGAATGATCGTATCACTCTTCAGGAATGTCTGCTGGTTTTTCAGTCCCTGCATCATTTGCATTTATCTACCTTGCAGCCTTTCTCTTTACCCGCAAAAATTGTATGTTTGGAGAATGTCCCTACCGTGATACATCCCGAAATGTCAGCCAACGAGGGTTTTCTTTGAGGCGGCGAGAGGCCTGGGCCCACAGAAGATCCTCTGCCCTGTCTGGACTTTCAACCTCCATCTAGATCCCAAGCTCCCGAGCTGCAAAGTCACATGTTCGCTTGCACATGGCAGCTTTTGTAGTTTTAACCGTCTCCCTGCAGCTCGCTATTATGGCATGCAGGTGCTCAACAGGCTGTTAACAGCAAAGGTGATGATCTTTTCTTTCTATTTTTAAAGATCAGTCACTGGCCCTCGGCCTGAATGTCCATCCAGCCTGCTGTAGACAGCAGTTAGCGATGGGGGAAGCTTCAGCCTATCCATATAGACACAGGGTGTTAACAACTAATTAAAGAATTTACTGCCTCACTAAAACTCCAGTATTACTGTTCTCTCCCAATTATTGGCTCTATTATCAGCTTTTATGGACTCAGGTGAGCTTCCGGAGAACGTGGTGGTTGTTTTGGCTGAGTGGTCAGCTCCGTCCCTCCATAGAATTACAGGATTCAGAACAGCTATGAAGCTGTTGCTGTAAGCTCTGAGGCTTATAAGAAAGAGAGGTTATCTTTTTTAAAGTGACACGCCGCACTGATGGATCATTTGCATATCTGTTTTTCTTGTTACATTAAATGGAATATGCTTCCGCAGCTGTTTTTCTTCTCTCTCCGGCAGAGAGCCATCTTTTGTGTGGTTCCAACATGTGCTTTCCATCTTTCTCTCTCTTCGTCTCACCTCTTTGTGTATTAATCCATCTCTGTCTCTCCTCCGTCCACTAGGTGACAGTAATGACACAGCTCTCCCCTCTGGGGGTTGGGGATGGGATGAGGTGTAATCTTTGTTGACACAAGGTGAATTGGCTGAAGACTGGAGGTTATAGACTGGGTGGGTGTGTCAGCAGCACTGGTGATTGTTGTAGTGGTGTGGTGACGTGGTGGGGAAGTTAATGATGGTGGTGTCTGCAGTGGGAAGTCCACACTTACTACCCGTTTAGTATTCTGCTTCACATCACTCAGCAGCATATAAAGGCTCACCATAATGGCCCATTTGTTGCGCTCTGCGAAAGCTCAAAAAGGTACTACAGAACATTGAACTGTGTTAGTTTTGATTGTTTTAGAGGTGTAGTTGTAGTAGAAGTTGTAGTTTTTTCAACACCATTATGTCTAATACCACCTGGCATCTTAGCTACTCGGCAGCTCAAATAGGAGCCCCCAACTTTTTTTTTTGTCTGACAGAACCATCATGTTCCAGATGTGTTCATTTGGTCTGATTTTAAACTGAATGTTATTTAACACAAATATATCAAAGTGGCTTTTTCAAACAAGATATAAGTGATTCCTGAATTGTTGACGTTAAGGTTTGATTTCTTTTATTTCCTCATGTTTTTATTTGTACTTCTACCACTTACCACCACACGCAGCCGGACATTTCAGCCGTTTATAGAGTTTGAAGTCGTAGAGGTCGTCAGTTTCACAAGTGTTATTCCCCATTCTGCGTTCCCATTTTAAATTTATCTCGAAACGATATCCTCAATGTTGCTTAACATGGGACAATGTAACGATCATGGTTTCATGTCCAGTTTTAAATATTCCGACTTTGTTTCTGAGAAGTCAGGTTTTGTCCATGATCTCTGCAAAGCGGTTGGCTCATAAGACTACAACAACTGTGAGCCTTGGCTGCTGTTGCTATGGAGATAAACCAGTCATTATCATTCGCCGATAGCGATGCACATCACCAAATTCCAAGCTCCGTGATTGAATGAATCTTGCCGAAATGCAGCTTTGGAAATTTTAATGTACACCGGCCTTGTACCTTTTTTTTTTTTTTTTTTTTTTAATCTTAGAAGCAGATATTTTGTAAATCTTTTGTTCCGATGATCTAACCAGGAGAGTTTCATGCCCATCCAAGCCATAGAAGAGTTTCAGCTGTGAGTTACATAACGTTGTCTGAGGAATGAGACCTTAACTTCCGGAACCAGGCGCGCTGAAACGGCTCCTTCCACTTTTCATCTCTATTAGCACTTTTAGTAATATATTTAGACGCCTTTCTAACTTGTTTTCTCCTGCTCTCAACAGCAACAGGTGGTGGGTGGCGTTTTCTGTGCAGATTGTAAGTCTTCCCACATAACCTCCAGCAACTGCAGAAGTAGCCCCTGGTGTACAAGTACTGCTGGTTGGGGGATCACTGCTCTTTGCTAGTAGCGTTTCCTCTTCACTCTCCCATCAAACATCAGGATATGACAGAGAACAGCTGTCTGGTGTAATAACTTAACGTGTGCAAACTAGAACAGTGTGGGCCACAAAATGATATGAAACGACCGTAATAACGTGCATTCAAACAGGCCTGGCCGCATGTACACACACACACCCCACAACAACAGTATTTTAGCTGTTCTGCAGCTAGATGGCTGAAATAATGCGCGTTTTATCGGTTTTGATCATTTAAATTCAGCTGTGATGCAGTAAAATAAACAGCATTGTTCCTCAGTTACTGTCAGGCTGCGTGTTGGAGCTCTCTGAGAAGAGTTTGCTGCACGGACGAGCTATTTGTGTTTTCTTACTGTTTTGGTTACCTGTAATCTCTCTTTATCAAGGACAAGTCAAATCTGTCTGCTTCACTGATTTATTTTGAATATTATATCGTGATCATACATCCTTGTCACACTTGATGAACGCTATAATAGTGTGGCAACATTTTTGCACTTTTGTAAAGTTCATGTAATTACAGTCAGGTAATTAAAGCATTGGTGCCAACAGCCAAGAAGTATGTACCTGTGTGGTTTTCAGGCTGGATTTGACATGCAGGCATGTGTGGAGTTTGATGAAATGCTGCAGACAGGTGAGTTTTAGGGAAAGTACACAAAGAGGCTGAGTGAAATGATTTAGCGCCGCTGTGTTGTCAGGTTTTTCACGCAAGTTCTTTTTATTCGAATGAAAGAATTGCATGGTTTCCAGCTGCTGATTGAGCACATTTTATGATGGGCTTGTAGAGGCAGTTGGATAATATCTTAAATATGTGGCTCTTTTTTTGCTCATGTTTGTATTCGTACTTCTACCACTTACCACCACACGCAGCCGGACATTTCAGCCATTTATAGAGTTTGAAATCGCAGAGTTTCACAAGCATTATTCCCCATTCTGTGTTCCCATTTTAAATTTGTCTCGAAACGATATGCTCAATGTTCCCTCCACAGTTGGATAATATCTTAAATATGTGGCTGTGTATCTGAAGCCATGTGGAAAACCTAAACCACTATACTATACTCCTTAAGTGTTTCATTCTGGACTTAGTGTATGTTTATGAAACAAAATATTTATATTTTGATATCAGATTAATTTATTAATTAGAAAAAATAATATGTTTTAAGCCCGAATCCCCCAATGTGGGCAAGTAGCCCGAATGACCCAAATTCTTTTATAAAATATACATATTGTGTGTGTGTGTGTGTGTGTGTGTGTGTGTGTGTGTGTGTGTGTGTGTGT
>JAVQJD010076105.1:0-12156 GCA_036023655.1 Nannoperca australis
ACACACACACACACACACACACACACACACACACACACACACACACACACACACACACACACACACACACACACACACACACACACACACACACACAGAGAGAGAGAGAGAAACAGACAAAGACACATGCCTTCTCATTTACAGTGAAAGAGATACTTTGAAGTGCACTTAACAATTTTTTTTCACTTTTTCAGAGATTAAGATTCAGAAATGTATATTTTGTACTCAACGTAGTCCTTTGCATTCCCACCGGTATTATCGTTGTATCTCTGTGTGCAGGATGCAGTGTCAGGATTCAAACAGACCCAAATCTTTGTAAATCTGTTTCTGAACAAAAGTATTATTTCTTAAATTATATCAGATACACTGTGGCCTCCGCATCATGTCTACTGTGCCTACAGTGCACACACACATAAACATGGTTTTCATTAGCACACTGAGCCAGTTCACCTTCACCATGACCCGCTGGTCGTTCTGTTTAGCGAGGTCTACCAGGTTCACGCCGTTGTAAACAAGGTTTTCCAGACAGCCGTGGAAATGTCTTTGCGAGCCGACTGACCTCCGGGAGCCGAGGGCCTGGTCTGCTCCCACGCTCATCTGTACAAAGAAAAACACGAGCATACAGAGACACGTAGCAAAAAGTAAAGTAAATTGAATCAGGATTGTGTGCTACGAAGACACAGACGCACCTGGTCATGGTCCCAGTGGGTGAATCTTGGTGGGATCTGCACCCACAGTGTGCTCTTGTCCACGGTGAGGTTGAGGTGAGTGCTGTGATGCTCCACCGTGACGTGGTGCCAGTGCTGGTCGTCTAACAGGCTGCCCAGAGACACCAGATGCTGGCTGTCGGGGGAAGAACTCCTGCCTGGAGCACAGGAGGAAGACAAAGAGTGAGATGAACATGTGCTGACGGTAGATAAAGGAGAGGATGAAGAGGATCTGAAGGAGAACGCTGATTTTGTAAACTGGTCCTGATATCAAATATTTGAAGTTGCTAAATGTCCGTTCTTCTGCTGGATATGAGAAACACATTTGAGTTTTATCCCCCTGTAGTCATTCCTACTGTTGTTCTCCTAATGTTTTATTTGGGGAAAGAATCCTTCTCTGATATCTTTTTATTTTCAACAGCATAGTATGAAGCCTCTTCTCCTCCGTCTCATGGACTGGAAGTAACTGGCAGTTTTCTGTCTCTTCACTGGTACAGTACAGCCACAGTTCTCTGTTGGGGATCGCACAGGTTTGTGCAGCTTTTTAAGAGTCAAATTCAAGCACTTTTCAAGCACTTTTAAGGTCCCCAAACCAAACATTTCCAGACTCTCTAAGCCTTTATCATCACATGTAAATTGTTACTATAAACGCGATCATTTCACCTCAAACATTAAAAGATCAGTGATTGTGTAGATGATGAAACAAATTCAAGCAAAACACAAAAGTTAAAATGAATATTTTTCCAAGCTTTCAAGACTTTGTATGAACCCTGATCATCTCAGAACCAGAGCCAAAAAGGACCAGAGAAGGTATGTGATAACACATATAACACTAAAGGGAGTAGAGAACGAGGAAGAAAGGCATAAATAAATGAGAAAGGAAATGCTTCTGGTTCTCTGCACTCCATAAAGCGCTGACTTTCTTCTGAGAGAAGGAGGTGAAGACGGAGCTAAATGCACACGCTCATTAAATATGAATTAGGCATTGTTTGAAAGGACACAACTTTGTCTGTGAGGGAACAAAAAGAAAGAGACAGAGTGAAATGTGTTGAGTCATCAATCATCATTGATCTGTCAGACAGATACTTGGCGTAGAGAGAGAGAGAGAAAGAGAGAGAGAGAGAGAGAGAGAGAACATTTATTTAGTCTGATACCGATCTTTTACTTGAGTTTTAATTTTCTTTGAACTGTCGTCTATTTGTTTCCTGTTCTTTTCTTTGTCTTTTACTTCACTGTATTGGGATCTGTTTTCTTTTAAAAGTTTTAGTGACTGGTCTGTTGTGTTTTGGTCTTTGTGGAGCATCCACTAACATGGATTTTGAAAAAGATTATTATTATTGTTAGTACCAATGGTTTTACATTGTTTCAACAAAGGCAGGGAAGAAGAGGACATGTAAACATGGATTTAAACAACGTAGGCGTCAACATGTTCAAGAAATCTGCTTTCTAAATGTTTTATAAGGAAGGAAATGCATTTGAATGTTTAGGAAGTACAAGTTATACAAACACCTTTCATACAGGTAAAAAAAACTAGATGAAAAAAAAACTACTTGAACTTTGAGACAATAATAATGTAACAGAAAATAAAATGGAAAAGGATTTCACCACATACATAAAGAAGTTGAGTAAAATAAAGTAAAAGATGTCTGCAGAGTTCCAGCGGCTCGGAGCATAAAAGCTAAAAGCTGCCTCACTGAAGGTTTTTATCCTAGCAGACTCGTGCCAGAGGATAAATAAGGTTTTAATAAAGTGCAGGACAATCTTTCATACCCGACAGAGGTTGGAGAAGTTGAAAGTGTATTTTTGGTTCCAGCATAGAAGATCCTTCACAACGATAATGTAGAAACCTGTCCTCCACAGTTCCCAGAGTCCTCAGGACTCATGTTGCTCTGCTCAGGACTCTGAACTGCTAAAGGTTCCTCAAAGCTTTCCTTTTTTAAAAACTTTTTACAGTGTAGGTTTCTGTGTTAGATCATTGCAGACAGCTCCCCAAGGCAATATCACCGAATCATCTGCTGCCTGCTTCTGCATTACTGCTCTTCACTGAAACTCTTAATCTAATGTTGTTGGAAGACACTGACAGGTCTTATTACAGATGACAACCTGCTGTATTTGTATCTGCATTTTCATTTGATTCTGTTCAGCTCAAATGGTTGAGACGGTACACAAAATCAGTCAACACAAGCACAATGTGCCACCTCTGAACCTGCTCACAACAAGCGCTGAAAAGACTTTTACAGAAAGACCAAAGACAAAAGAAAGAAGAAGTTATTACCACATCGATATTCCACTGCTGTTTTAGTTCTTTAGTCTTTTAAGTTTAAACCTTCTGTTATTGTACATGAGTTGTTATATTGTCAAAAAACTGCCTGTGCTGCGGGAATCAAGGAGACTTTATGACTGTGGCTGTCCACAAAATCATTCAACACAATCAGCCATTTTTAAACATCAGCAACAATCAGCAGTTTGTAAAAATACCCATCTCCAGAGAGAAGTGTTTGAAGAGGCCATGTTTTGAAGCACTGGGACTTGTTTGAGACTTAGAACAAGCGACTGAACGCAGGTCTGAGCCTCTCAGGCTATGCAGCTAATCAGCTCGTCATGGTGAGTCACACGTCGGCTCCGTGTTGCTGGAACGAATCAGCTGTGGGCCGTAAAGTGAAGCACAGCTGGCCTCCTCTGACATGAACGTTTTGCTTCTTGGATGAAGACTAAGCTGTTTATTTACAACCCTGTAAGACTGAACACAAGCGAGACACCTTCCAATAAATCACTACGGGTGGAGGAAAAACACAGTAAGTCGATACTGCAGTATTGAAGATGACACACAGTCGACCAATCACAGAAAGCTGAGCTGACAGACTGTATCCACAATGAGTCAACGCCTGCGTCCACCCACCATCTGTTTTTATATTAATCTACTGTAGACGTGGGCAACAACTACATAAACATTTCAAATATCTTTCACAGGTAACATTTCCATGTCTATGTGAGTGCTGACAAAGCTCTCAGTGACAAAGCAAGATTCTCCATTTTGTATTGAGAATAAATCAGAAACCAGATCAAATAAAACAGAACAGGAGACAAATGCTGTCCGTCTCTGTCTTCACAGTCCCATCAGTGTGTTATTACATAATGGCTCCAGCAGCTATTGAACCTCCGGCCCCAGCAGTTACGATAATACCACCACAAATCAATCCTTTCTACTCCAGCAGCCTCCACCTGAAACTCTCAGCAGCTTCACGGGCAACGCCTCTGGGAAGAACTGGAGCCTGTTCCTGCAGGTCACAAGTTAACCACATGTAGAAACTCAACAGATCGTACTTTGCATTTAAAACCCCACCAAAGGAAAGAGGTGAGCTCTCCTGCCTGGTCTGTGTTCTCTGCTCTGTCTGTCATTATGACTTTGTGCAAACAAATTTCCCATCTCAGAGCTCATTTCTTTCTGATCTTGATATTAAGCTTAAACAGAGTCGAACATGTACATTGTACATATTATATGTGGCAAGCTTTTTCTTATTTCATGGGGAAGAAACCCAGAGTTTTCCCTTCTGAATCCTTCATTCTTTACACCATAAAAGCTGAGCCAGAAGGCACCAGATCAGTTCACATTGATCCCTGGTATATTCACTTTTCACTAAATATTTCCAGTGGCAGAAAAGAACTGAGCCCAATCATGAGGCAGTGAGCTACAGAGTCATAAACCAACATTTTGATGAATGTAAAGCAGCGAGGAAGTGGGATGCTTCTGGAGAGAGAGCGCATTCATTTTAATAAGTGAGTGTATTTATTCAAACAGAGTGGAAATAAGTGTCTTCTGTTAAGTGCTGCTGAAGACTGTTAAAGGAGCACGCTGGAACAAAACTCTCATTATGGGGTGTGACGGTGGGGGCCAGAGCGGCACAAACTAATGAGAATCGAATGCAGGTGAAGGTGAAAATGAGTTAATTAATCTGTGTTCAAAGTTAAACTTTTTTAAGTTTTAAAGGGCTGCACAGTGGCCTGGAATTACAGAAGCTGGTATCACAATTTCTTTTTCAGGAACTGAACCAACAAAACTGCTAATGAGATGCTACACGGTGGTTGACCCTTCTGAAGAAAAGTACACTGAGGGCTATGAGTAAGTGTAAGAAGGGGGGGACATTTAAAAATACATGTTTCATTTATGTGTGCATGTGACAAAATAAAGTTTCTTTGTCCTTTGTTTTCTTACCTGTGGAATCCATGTTCACCTTTGAGAAATGTTTTTACCTTCTTACAGTCTCTCATAAAGTTGATGGTTTCATGGTTATGATAATGAGAACGATCTCCTCTCAGAGAGCTGTGATTAGAGATTGAAGTTTTTCTCTTGCTATTTCACAAGTACGGTGGCATCTTGGACCGAGTCCAAAATGTAGGGCAGACTCTGATGTTTATTCATGCTGCTCTACATGGAAGATGAAGCTGAATAAATAAACTTGGCACTTACAAACCTCAAAAATCCATCAGTGTGCAAGGAACGAGTTACAGGCTGCAGCATCAAAGTCTGCTTCTGGCCAAAATTCAGAAACAAATCACAGGCGGCTGCTCCTGACAGCAACTCCCCCAACCTGAGAACCCCCTGAGAAAGCCCAGCAAAGGAGAAAGAGATGATCGTGCTACGCAATTAACTTTGTTGTCATCCTTCCAAGATAGCGGTGTGTCTTTCATAATCATTAGAAATGAATTAAGTTGAGTTCAAGCTTCAGTTTCACCAACCTTATGTGGCAGTTTTTAAAGTCATTTTTCTCTGTTTTGGTTTCCTAAATAGCAAATGATCCCCTTAAGTCTATTTTCTGAAAAGTTATTGTAACACTTTACAATATGCTACACATAAAAGTGAATGATTACTGGAGAAAGAGTAAAGAATCAGGAAGCACCTGATAATTAATGAGTAGTTCCGGAATAACTTTGAATGGACTGTATACCAGACAACGATGAGTTACTACAGAACAGAAGGGGAAATACTGTATTACTTGATCATTAGGTAATGATTACTTCATAAATATCTAACTTTATAAGCCATTCTTGATTAACGTTTACTATTTACTTAATCATTAGTTACTCTGTTTGTACACCCCCAAGTAAAGTGATACATCATACGAGGAGTTACTAAGTAGTTCCTCATCACTTCATGATGATTCTGCAAACGAATCACAGAAAGGTAGAGCAGATATGCCAAATAAAGCCGACAGGATATGCACGGAGCCAATATTTGACTCGTCACTCCTCACTAAGCGCAGCATGGCAGAGATTGGGGAGTGACAATATTGACTTTCCCCTCAACTCACATAAGATCCACAGCCAAAGCCAGGTTTGGCTGTGGATCTCTAATCACAAAGAGAATAAACTGTTTAGTAAATTAAGATTGAGAAAATTCAAACACACCAACTGCAGCAATTAATTATATATATTAAAATCAGAAAAGTAATATAGAAGTCTGGTAGGAGGATCTCTCTGAAGAAATGTAAGTGTATGCGCCATGTTTAAGCAGATGACTTCGGGATGGATGGATATGAACTTAGTGCAGCTGAGCGTGGAAGCAGCATAAACTATCGCGCATGAGCTCAGCGGTTCAGATGCAAGTGAAATGAAGAATAGTAAAGCAAGGTGACACGTGAATTAAACGCCTGTGAGTGGAAATATGTCTCTGGCTCTTGTTTGAATAATAAGTATTTCATCGCTGCGTAAATCAAGAACATGAAGAAAATATGAAGTCCAAACAGCAACCAACAGAAGATGAGCTCACAACAATAAGTCCTCCAACAACAAGAAACAGATCAAACAGCAGATGCACATATTCTGACTTTTAGGATCTAGTCAGGGTCAAGCTCCTACATTTCACTGCATTGTGTTTTTCATTCAGCCCTACTAAATGCCATCATCTTTCAAGCCATGCACCTTATTTTATTATATATATTATAAGTATTGGAAAGCAAACTTCATGTGTAAAATCAGCAGAGCACCTTTAAATCATAATACCAAAGCAAATACTGCACATATAGCTGGCTCCAGTAGAAGAACAAAAACCACACTGTGGCAGAGCAATAACACAGCCAGTAAGGTTTGGCAACCTCACGTCTTATCGATATTCCTAAACACACATCCACAGATTAATCAGAGACATTCATGTTATGCATGTTGTCACAAGCAGTGGATGCTATGATGACATAATCCCTCTCATCTCAGTGGTGCCTAATCCATTAAAGAGTCAGTCCGTGGGATTGGCTTCTAATACAGTTACCAAGATTTTTGTACCGCCTGAAGGTTTTCTATAAGGCTGAACACCTTTGATAACATTTTACAGTAAACAGAGTTCACTTAAAGCTGGAGTGCGGGACTTGTCGAATGTCCGTTACGTTCAAGTCGTTGCCAGACGAGTTCACACAATGCTGATTAAACTGATCAGGTAAATCTCTTTGTGTTTCCAGTACATCAGACTTTTATAATCTGGTGGGTGTGGCGACATTCTCACGCTGCCACACCAGTAGCAAAGGTCAACCAGCAATGATTGGTTTGAATCTGGTTTGCCAGATCTGATGGGAGCAACCGTAGCGACAGAGTAGGAGGATGGTGGACAAACCTAAGATAAATATCCAGATGAATAAGAAACTCTGCGTTCAGAAGAAGGATTACAGTCAAAAAAAGAAACGACTCGGCATTTTATTATTATCTTGGAACTGTGGAAATCTGATGGGGGCGAGCTCACCTGTAGGCATACGTCAGTGTTTGTGTAATTACTCTCACTGCCAGTAGGAGGAGAAAATTATGACATTGCATGTACGAAGACTTCCAGTGTCGTACCTTTTCGGAAGAGCAGGAGAAGCTTTCCCTTCTCTAACTCTACGGTGAGGCTGTCCTCGCTCCGTCCGTCTGCGTGAAGCAGTATCCCAGAGTTCCTCAGGGTTTTAAACTTCAGAGAGATGCTTTCCCTGGTCAGCTGCCTCGGCCTGGGACTCAACCTGTAGAGAAGGCTGCTGCGACCGTCGAAGCTCACCACGTCAGAGTCTGAAAAACAACCACACCAGGTGTGTTCAAAACTTCTAACTTTTAACTCAATAGACAGACTATATTTTATGTTATGTGCCATCAGGTTATATTTCATTATGTGGTTGTATGTCCTTCTGGTGCATATAAAGCTGAACAATTCACAGAAAACAAACGTGCATCGACAGAGTTGAGTAGGGACTATGGGAAATGTCTTCATTTTGAAAAGGGGCTGCACTAAAGAGATAAAGACTCTTAAAACAGTCATCAGTCATATTTTAGTTGTAAATAAGACACAGTTAGATCTGCATAGCTGTTTCTCAAAACACATCTATTTAAATCTCTCTCCTAATCCGTCTCTCTAGAGGAGTTGGCAACCTGTTGTTTGTGGAGGACGGGGCTCCAACAAACTGATTTCATCATATATCATTTCTCTGCACCTTCAGCTGGTGATAAACAAACAAACGTGGATACCACTCCAATTAAATGCAGATACATTTCAATAAATTAAAGGTATACCCTCGTACAGTAACTGAAGTGGGCCCAATACATGAAAAGCCTTTTTTGTGTCTTCACTGATCCGTCTTTCCTGTCTTTCTGTTGCATGTAAATAATAATTATTATTATAGGATATAAAGCAATATAAAATATTATTCCTGTATTTTGATATTTGGATGGTGGGACTACATCATGGATTGTTCCTTTAACTTTCCTCTGTGAAATTATCCTGTTTTCATGCCTATAATATTCAATATTGACACATTTTAACAATTTAAAATGAGTTTAAAAAACTCCATAATCTAAACTATCATCAGTGCAGTTCTTATTTTTATCTAATTTCTGCTTAGACCCACGAACCAAAGGCGTGTTTTCCCCTATGAAAAAGGCCAAGTGAGCGATTAAGCATAAACAAAATGCAGACACTTTACAGAGAAACTAGTATTTTAGCTGGTGTCCAATTATGAGAAGCAGATTATAGACCACGGAGCATCTTTCATGTCACTGTAAAAAAAAAAAAAAAAGATGATGGTGCTGAGTGCTGCAGTGCTACAAATCTCACGCCCACAGTGTCGCTATCGAAGCATCAAATTAGAAATGTCAGCTGAGATGCATCAATTATAGAAGTGCATTTTGAGCCTTTACTGCTGACAGGGATGCTGGCAACAGTACTGTGGTCGACACATTTACTTTTACCAACTCTGTCATGCATGTGAGGAGGTTCAGAGCTGGAAACATTACATCTCGGCTTCTTGATGTGTTTGATGGAGACTGGATTCAATTGCTTGGACTAGAAGACTAAGAAGAGCCATGCATGTCCCTCTTTGTGACCTTGTTTTTTAGGATATAACTAGATTGTTTGTCGAACAAACTCCATACCGCCACTGTTACTTGTTTCCTGGTACCAGTTGATTTAAATAAATACATTCATTTTTTAGACAGCGGAGGCTGTTTTCTTCTTATTCTTTTTATTCACCAAAATAGAGACTGACTTAAAAGTACCATTTGTATTCATCAAGTACAAAATGTAAATTATTCCCAAGTAAAAGCCTGGAAGTTTCTTTCACTTCGTCTTTACCTTTTGGATGAAACGAGGTGTTGTCAGCATCCTCAGAGTCTAATTAAAGCCCATTTCTTCTAGTTAAGAGCAACCACTTAATCAAACTGAACCAACAGACAAACACGCACACTTACTCACACACTTATTCAAAGATAATTCATTCTTGCACCAGGGCTACAAGAAACATTTTCTTTTCACAACAGCATGGAGGTGTTTCTTATCTCTTCTCTACAAATGTTATAACTTGTGTCTTTTATTGTGACAGGTGTTTTAGTGCAGTTCTCTCTCTTTTAATTGTCTTTGTCTACAGAGTTGGACCGGGTTTATACTTTTTTTTTTATACAACTGCATTTATGGATTTACCAGGAAAAATCTGTGGAAATACTGTTTGGGGGGGTAAAGAAGAACCGATTAACAGACAGACAGACTAATAACTTCTGCTTGCGTTCATGTAACATAATGAAACGTTCTCTGCCAAACAACAGACATAGGAAGAGGCCTTCTATTACTGTCGAGGCCACAGCTGTCCTCTCCTGCCTCCCCTGTCCTCACGTCTTCTCTTCCCATGCTGTGTCGGGTGTTTCTGCCCACTCACCTGTCCAGCAGGTGTCCAGTGGATCTGCTGCGTCCTCCCCATCTGCTCCTCATCTCCACTTCATGTTGTGTGTGTAATGTATACATGTAATGTGTGTTTCCATTAATCTTTATATGCACATTTATACTTTGCACATTAAAACTATTTTTGACATTGAAATAAAATTAAAAGTTTTTATCCTCGGTCAATAAACAGCAGATGCCAAAAAAAAAAAAAAGGCGATGGAAACAGATGTTTTTGAATAAACAATGACATTGCTATATGTTCTTGTATTGTACAACAAGCACCCATGCAAAAGGAGTGGGTGTCATCTCATCCAGTATCAGTAGCATGTCACCCTCCTCTCCGTTGTGTCAGCCATAGGAGCCAATACCAATGCCAAATAATACGGGAGAGAAATGTATTCATTGAAATCAAATATTGCGAATGCCATCTTAGATTATGGAAATGCCATGATGCCAACGGTTACTAGTGCTTGACTAATTACTCCTGGTGGAGTCTCAATTATTTAACGTGAACAGAAAACTGTGGAAATTGGCAATTTTGAAAGACAATATTAAAAGACTGAAAAGGAAGTAGACACTTGTTCAATCTGCACCAAATCAAATTTAATTCCTTCCTAAAAATCCAGGCAAGACTTCTTTAGACTTGTTAAGACTTGCTAAATGTTTGAAAGAAAAATAAGGACTGAACTTCAGGGTTCAGACTGCACGGTATCAGCCTGGTGATAGCCCAACCCAACAGACAGAACACAGGCGTCAAGTGCAATAATTGATGATTGAACATTGGTCATTTGTCTGGGACGCTTCATGATGTCCCGCCAAGAAAAGTAGCGTGTCAGAATTTTTGTGTACCGAGACGTTGACCAATAGGAGCAAAGAGCGCTCTTTGGCACACAACTGCTAACATGACGAAGACGAACTGTCTTCACCACGCAAACCGCTGCGGGTGCTATTGTTTGTTCATCCTTGTTCCCATAAATTGTTCCCTAGCACTTGTTCCCTGGTCGGGGATCAACGTGTAATCATGTCAGTATACATGACTGACACAGTGAGCATCTTAACAAACCACAGCATTAATGATCTAGGTGAATTCTTTTCAATCATAGCGCCTTAGCATGTCCATTGGATTTGAACAGACAGAGAATATCGTCCCATGCAATGATGTGAAACAAGACGCCATTAGTGTTGGTGCAGGTGTGCTGTCATCTTTTCAGTTTATGTCTGTAAGTGGAGGATTAGAAAGAAGCCCACTGACTGTAGGGACATCCATAGGTCTCCAGTCTGAGTCCAATCCGGCCGTTGGGATTCCAGTCCAGGGGGATCAGGCGGACGTAGCGAGCGATCACTGGGTGCTGCAGCTTGTGCGCGACCACGCTGTCTGCATTACTGTTGCCTGGAAAAGCCTAGAAAAACACAACAGCAGCAGGTTGGTCCATGAATTTGTCCATCTTTGGCTTGTGAGACACCACAGAGATAACTGTGGAATTGTATTGTATTGAAGCTTACTGCTAAATAAGTGAATATGTTCTTTCATCTTTTTATTAAAGATGAAGTGCAACCCCCAAGGCTTGTGTGAGAAGTGATTCGTTTGATTTTCCTCTTAATAAAAGGGAATATTATGGAGATAGGGCCACGTTCCTGGTGAATGGTTTCTCAGTCAGGTAGAAAATCTGATTTGTGAAGCACTAGTTGTAGTTTTAGATGTTTTGACGCTTTGGTAAACACTTGGTCCATGGAGAACAACATGTATTAACCTCTGCGATCTGAGCACACACTTTCTGGATTTTTATTTTTTTTACCTTTAAGCTTGGACTCAAGTGGACTAAAGTGTTTTTCTCTACTTTAAGTCTATTTCTCTTTTTCTTTTCAGGTAATGCTGCTTCTTTTTTCCAAACTCTGCTTCTTATTTTGTCCTTTCTTCTCTCTTGGTCCCTTATTATGTGATTTTGTTTCAATTAAAAACTTTATTCTGGCTCTGATCACATCATTTGTTCTTCATTTCCGATGCTGATACTTTAGACTCCACCTACAATTACACAGCAGAAAATCAGCACTGTTAGAAAGTGAAGGAGCTGCAGGATGGCTTAATGACTGACGCCCTTCAAATGGAGAAATGTCCTTGAACATACCACTGAATCCCTGGTCTGCAGCTGACCTCTGACCTCCCTATGGAGGTGTGCATTTCTAAACAGAAAGCAGATCCGACTGTGTATATAGATCTATCTATCTATCTATCTATCTATCTATCTATCTATCTATCTATCTATCTATCTATCTATCTATCTATCT
>JAVQJD010076106.1:0-45732 GCA_036023655.1 Nannoperca australis
CATTAAATAAAATGCAAGTCATGTTATTAAACGATGGATTCTCATAATGTAAAAAAACAGATTTGTACTGTTCTTTGACAGCAGATCTTTAAAAATATGTGATTTTCTTGTAGTTTAAACATATATTACTTCTTTTTTTAAATACGGAAAAAAACTGTATTTTTGTACAGTAAAAATCTGTTTAAAAAAATGTTTTTCACAGTGTAGTGGAGCGGTTGAATGGAAGCATACTGCACTGTAGCTTTTTCTGAGTTTGTAGTGGAGTAGGGTTGATCAATGCATATGCTAAATATACTGTTCTCTTTTACACACACACAAACAGGTTTCCGATGTTAACCAGAATAGTGACAGAACAGGCATCACTCAACATTAAACCCTCACTAAAATGAAAAACAATGCAATCTGAGATAGTTTAAAGCCATCTAGGCTCATGTAGGTGAAATATGATCACAGCCTCCATTATGCTATACCTTAAACAAGTGTTCTATGATTTACTTATTGCAGTAAGATAGGGGAGTTTTCATTAGTTGTTTTCCACAAAGGTAGCTATTATAAAATTAATTCAATTACAGCACCTCTTAGGCTCTGTTGCATATTAATGCTGGCCGTCCCTCACGACCCCTCCAAACAGCTGCTTTGGAAACAGACTTGAGGCTGATTAGCCAAAGGTAATGCAAAAACAGCAACATTATTTCTTCTGGTTCTCTAGAAGTCTGGAGATGGTGATAGATACTACAAAACTGGTAACTGTAGCCATGCCTAGGGTATTTTTCTTGGATTGGGACTGTTTAGAGCATGATAAAATAATCTCATTTTAGTGGAAAAGCTCAGAATCCACATCAAAGGTAGTTACGGCCTCAAAATGAGGCCAAAGTTCTTTGACCTGAAGTTGAGCTGCAGAGTTTTGAATGTACACAAGCATGTATTTATTTACATTGATGAATTCAGTTGTGCAGATGTGGACTGACCGTCTCAGATGATGTTGACTAAAGTTATTACGTTGCTCAGAAGATCAAAAGATCTTAATTACTGTGATGTTGAGATAACAAGCCTCTGACATTTACATCTCATCTTTTTCAGTTTACTTATTTGGCACAAGTAATAAATCACATAATACACAAGAAAATATGTTTCATGGATAAAAAACCCAAAAGGTCTAATGAAGGCATTTCACAAAAAAACAAACAATAATACATAGACAAGGTAAATGCTGGCAGTTGAAATAAGCTTTCGAAAGTTAAAGAGGCAACCTACAACGTCTTTGTCAGGCAAACAGCTGTGTGAAAGAAAAGCAGACTAAAAACTAAAAATCTCATGCTGTAGAAATGATATCAAGACTCATATACATAAAACTGCATAACTGTTCTCAAATACGCTGTAGCCTGTGTGATATATACATTATAATGGGAAACCTATTGTTATGAGACATTTTAATACAAACGTACAGTGAAGAAAAAAAATGGTGGTTATGTATTTTATTTGAAATCTGATGTACATAATAGTGTTTTTTGTAGCAGGTGATCAAGTTATTGTAGGTGGAGGCGTCATGTTTTTCTGTATGGTCTTGGTTGTCTCTTTTTTATGGTGAGGTTAAACAGGCTTTCATTTGCGATCCCTCTTCAAGTTTCCTCAATCAACTCTCAATCAACATATTCGTTGCACTTTTAAACTGAGTTGTGTCTCTGTTAAGAACTGAGAGGAAATACAACCCGTGGTGCAAAGGTGTGATATCTCATCTATCTCAGTGGCAGTTCAACATTAAAGAATAAAATAAGTATTTTCCTTGGTAAAACAAAGGGACTATGTGTGTTTTAGTGTTCAAACTATTTTCTTTCTCTGTCAAGAAGTTCCTCTTTGGCATCAAAAACAGAAACTCCATTATTTTTGTTTTGGGAGAGAGTTTGCACACATCAGCTCAAAAATCCAAGATCAGTGAATGTTCACATGAATGTGTATTCTGTTTTTTGCATATGCATATTCTTTGCACATGGGCTTTGCATACTCTGCATCAGGGAACAATTTGTTTATCTCCACTTCAGAATGACAAACTCAAAGCAATTGGGGGTACACAACCGTTCAGCCTCAGTGATATTGAACATCATTGAGAGGGAGAGAGATGGACTGTGTTAGAGGAATGAGAGACTTGGTGAAGAGAGACAGAGCGAGCGAGCATGTGCTGGAGAAAGCAACAGAGCATGATAGAGGATGGAGTAAGGGGGTTGGCTAAGCATCCTTGGTGCAATTTGTCTTCATGCAGCCATCCCCTTGCAACGTCCTGCAGGCCCATGCTATTTTCTCTGACTTGTTGCCTCCAGTGCAAAAGGTGATTTACCTCTGGCCATGGCACTGACCAACATCCCATTCTGGGAGCAGAGCAGAGTAAATCAAAAGTCTGGACTTTACCGTTAATCACTAATTACAGGTTGGACAATGAAGGTTGATCCTGTTTAGGAGGCTGAGTCCCTCAGGCCTCAAATCAGACCAAAAAGAAGACCCAAGGCCACTTCCTCCTCTGATAAATCTCTCACAGAGGAGGTTCAGGACTCAAATTTTTTGAATCGGCTCCAACAGTTCAGACTCTCGTCTCTCTGAGGAGTTTTTCATTCGGATACTAGCCCCCAGCCCCCAGCCCCCAGCCCCCCACCCTCCTCCTCCTTCCACCAGCTAAAGCTATGATGGAACCTGCCTAGTTGTCTGTCTGCCCACTTTCTTCTTTAAATTCTCCCTATAACTCTACAGATCCCCCCAAGGACCAGCGGCAAATCGAGTTTGTTGCTTGCAGCGTATTCCAAAAACATTAAGATACAAGTGGGCTGTAATTGAATGGTTAGAAAGGACATTATTGAAGGAGATTTTTGTCAGCATATACACCTCAACACCACAAAGAGCACCAAGTGGCTGCATGGTGTGTTGATCTGCTGGCCAAAGTGTTGTAAGTGTCAGGGGAGGAGGAGGATCATGGATTAGCCATGTGTGACTGATGTCTTAAATTTTTCACTTTCTGCGTTAGGGCTGATTTAATGTGCTTTACTTTCCTTGCTTTGTTTGCTTGGCATTGGTTTGCATTTTTTAGTTTTGTCTTTTTAATTGACAGTAATTTAGTAAACCCACACTTACTATAAGCATTTTTCATAGCATTAACTATTAATGATGCCTTTCATTCACCTCTTTAAATCTGCACCAGGCTTAATAACTGTTAACTTCAAAACCCAAAAGTAAAATGTATTTGTAAGATAAAACAAGGTGAACAGTAAAATGAACTGTTCATTGTATATATTACAGTTTACCTACATACTTCATGGTTCAACTTTAACTTGTCGTAATTGCAGATGTGTGCACTCAGTTTCCTTTACTTCCAAAATAAGATGTAACCAATCTTGCCAAGCAGTCAACTTGTTTGTTGCCCCTCTGAACCTATTATTTGCAATGTTGCAAGATCACAGCAGTTACTTCCAGTACAGTGTTATCTTAACAGATAGAACTGATAGCCAGAGCTACAGAAATAAAACCCAAATTGTAATAAACCATATTTGTCTGCTTGCTTTTGTCATCCCAGTAGGTCTGTGATGTAATACCAAAAAAAGGTCTGATGCTGTTTAGTTCAGCTTTCTTTAAAAGGAAAACTTACTCACCTCACTTTAGGGCAGTTTGTGCTTTAGCTCTTACGTTTTAATTTGTTCCACCCTGCCAGATGAGAAAAGTTTGCCAGAATTTATTATTTGACAAGTAGGTAAACTCTACAATACAAAGTTAGGGCAATGTGTTGTCATTCTTTTGTGCAGATCCACTTTGTTAAGGCATTAAGGGTGAGTGTTTTACTGCTTTAAAATCACAGCTAAAGACAGCAACATTTCTGCAAGCCAGAAATTTGAGTCTTAATACTTCATTGAAAATATCTGAAGATTCTTTCATACAGAAATAAAGTTGCTCCACCATATTCTCATTGGATAAAATTTAGTTTTAATGAGACCCTGTAAAACCTGGAAGTTTTTGTTCCTCAGTATTTCTTATTTTTCCTTCTAGTCATTTCTTTTCTCTCTGGCCATGTTGGCTCTTCCATCACCCCTGCTGACTGCTGTTATTGTGTTTTTATTATATACAAACACCTCTTAAGTGATCAAGCATGATCCTTCAAATTTCTTCTGTCACATTATTTCTGTCCACAGGGGGAACTGGTTCAGTTTCTTTATGAAGTTGGTTATTGCTTTTCATGTATCATTTAAACCCTTCCTTTTCTAGATCAATACAAGTGACATGTTCATGACAAGCAGAATCT
This sequence comes from Nannoperca australis, assembly GCA_036023655.1. NCBI lineage: Eukaryota > Metazoa > Chordata > Actinopteri > Centrarchiformes > Percichthyidae > Nannoperca > Nannoperca australis. The sequence continues at coordinate 4,277 of JAVQJD010076106.1, forward strand.
CCCTCTGTGCAGGCCATCACAAGACATTTTTATCATCAACCAGTGAAAGAGACTAACTTATTAATTAATTCATAAGTTCATGTTTCCTTTTTAGGAATAAGAGACTGATAAGCAAATTGATTAATGTTTAAACTGCTTTCTCATTTTTTTGTGTGTGTGTGTGATGATTTGGTATGCATATTAATGAAAATTAATAAAATGTTAATCTAAACTCAAACTAAATTAAAAAGTGCATTGTCTACAAAAATGACTGACAAAAGAGTTTAAAATGAGTATTAGATCTAAAGATCACATACATTTACACATACACACGGCAGTGAATGCCACAACAAGAACACCTGTAATATATAATACAGTGTGATGCAATATACACTGGCTTCATGGAGCTAATAATGTTCCGTTTTGGTCAACTCTGTCACAGAGGTTTTGGCTCAGCTGTTAGTTTTTGAGATCAAAATGACTTGTGTTGCATGTAATTACAGTACCAGTACTGTACATTAAACTGTTTAGGGCTGTACGTTCATGTTACATCCACGTTATGTATGTTACACATACCACTGGTGCTCCAGACATTTAAAGTTTTGTAATACAGGCCACGAAATTGTAGCTCGAGTATAAAACGTCTGTTACCATCTCTAAATCCAACCTCAACTAGTGCAGTTCATCACAGGTACGCAAAATTCTAACCTTAACAAGAAAACATTTATTTGCCCATAATGGTATATTGCAGGGACATAACTCCTCTTGTTATACAAAACATTCATATATTGCACTTTGAATGACCGGTATTAATCACAGTAAATGTATATATTCATATATACAGTATTATTTATATAAAATTGTATTTATTTATATTAAATTCATATTGCTCATACAATATTAATCTGTGAGGTGTTTTTGTTCCATTACTAGTGATTTACAGAAACACATTAAAAAAACTTAAAAAAAAAAAAAAATGTCTTTGTTCTTTAACAGAATGCAACATATTTAAGTCACTGGCCACTATGGTCTGTGGGCAAACATCACTTAATAAAATAACTCATTATATTGGCCAGGGGTTCCCAAACCTTTTCAGCTCAAGACTGAAAAAGAGAAATGTGTTTTCTCCACAGGACCCCCAGGATCATGAATTGCCTCACACACAGCATTTGAGCTGAACAGGCCAGTGGAGCAAAAAAAAGTAGTTACTGGATGTAATTCCAGTTCTATGAGTACATGCGTAGCACACATAATTTGAGCTGAACAGACCAAAATATGAATTTACGTTTACTCTGTCACTTGGCCACCCAATAAAAACAGGTCTAAGTTTTTTTCTAACAACCCTATGTTTGGGACTCAAGACTCAAGACTGCTCAAAAACAAGCAAAATATTAATACATAAGGAAAAGCATATCTGGCAAGAAGGTGATATTGGGAAGTATTGCTATCACCAATACGAATCTTTTCTGAAACCTTGTAAAAAAAAACAGAATGTGTTTTTAGTCTTTTGTTAACCAGTTTTTCACCCGTTAAATAATCAAATCAAAACAAAGTTCCTGGGTTTTTTAACACAACGCAACACCAGGACAAACTATGGCTTCACAAATTAACACATGGTTGGATAGTTGGATGAACTCTCCACTAACAGTATAATCATCTAAAAGTAGAATTATACTCTGCTCAGAAGAAACGGCTGTTATAAATCCTTTAATTTTGATGTAATCCTGGCAGAGACTTGCCCAGGCTTTAACAGGGTTTCATTGGGCCAAATGAGAGATTAGAAGTCTTAACTTGGAGCTTCCCACTGAAAAGAAGTATGAGATGTCTCATGGCTCCAGTCTGATTGGCCTGGATCTAAGGGGCTAGCTAAGTTCACAGTTCAGAGAAACAACAAGTGGACCAAACAGCAATGAGTGAGAAGGTTAAAAAAGCATTCAGAGGGCCATTGGTACACATCCACTGGAGTCATGCTGTAATTGAAGGTGCTCTCATCCTTATTCTCTGGGCTGTAGCAAGTGAACACTGTCTGTGTGACCTGCACTTTCATTAGGTTTTGTATTTCATGCCCTTAGGAGCAGAACAAATTGAGTCTTTGTTTCCTTTTGCTCTGTTGCTCATTACCCAAGAAAAAGATTAAAAAGCATTCTCTCACAGGCTGTGTTACATAATGCCACCAAATAATGGATGAGTGTACATTGTACTCATTGTCTCATCAAAATACTGGACACACAAGAGGCCTTAACCAACCATAGCCATGCTGACCTCTCACCAGCCCACTCTGGCTTGTCTTTGTGGCAATATTTGCTCTCAGTGATGGATAAAAATTAATTGTACACAACCACATCTCATCATCCCTGGAAACACGTTTTTAAAACGTTTAGGTATTGTAGGAATACTGAATCTAGTAAAGCACCAACTCTGTTCGAGGTCTAGGGCTGTGTTTCCATGGGGAACCTCTCTGGCTGCGCGGGCTTTTTTTTTCCATGTTACTTTCATCAGAAAGGATGCACTCCTGGGCTTTTACAACAACGTGGAGAGCCTAGCTTTTAATGCCTCAGAACACAGAGCATGTTAAAAATATTCCAATGTCTAGTTACAGAGCAGCTCACTTCAGATGTGATTTCAGCAGTCAGCAGACCAGCAGCACAGGTGCCTCCCAAAAGTGTCTGTTTTGTGCTGTTAGCTAAAAAAAGAGGTACAGTGTAGTGGACCCAGGGTCCTCAGAGGGGCTGACAGAGAAAGTAGAACTTCCATTATAGTATCATTACATAAATTATTCAAAGTATTTACAGAACATTTAACTTAATTCATTCCAATTACGTTGCAAATTGCAATAATTGTGCTGCCTCAGTGCATCTTTAACAAAAAAAACCCCATCTGCCTCTGTAACACAACTGCCGCTAATTGAGATACACACATTTTGCATTCTTGTTTTCAGGCTTCATTAAGAGAAAAATGTGGGCAAAACACAAATTATTGCATTGGGAAGTGTCTCAATGAGTTTATTCCTCTGAATTATTATTATTATTATTATTATTATTATGAGCTATTACAAGAAAGAGAGGTCCATGAAATTCCATATATAAAGTATAGGCAGACTCCGACTTGAACACAGTTTTCTTCCTCTAACATACTCATTAAAAGTTTTACAAAGATCGGGGATTGTTGATACTTTTACTAAGCAGTTTAATTTAATGTCTCAAAACTTAAACATTATGGAATGTTCTTTCTCTTATCAACAGATGTGTACCTGCTCACCCTTCCAGATGACCAGAAAGTGAGCGTCACCACAGTAACAGTTGGCCAGAGCATCGTGTTGACTTGTGCCATCACAGGGGAGCGGAGGCCTCCTATATTATGGAAGAGAAACCATCAATATCTGAACTCCTTGAATTTGGAAGACATCAATGTAAGAGCCGACTGCCATCACTCTCTTTGACTTATTGTTTATAGATAGATACATGGGTAGATACATGCGTAGACAGCTAAGGTAGATACATAGTAGTCACATATATTGATAGGTAGATAGATACATTATGGGATTTGTAGATTAATTACTCTAACGTGCACAAGTCTAATTATTGCGTTTTCACATTGTGAAGCATCAATTATTAACAACTGTTTCAGAGCCATCTCCTTTTATTTGCAAGAGCTGTGAATTTCAGTTCATTTTATCCAATATTTCTTTTTCATCATATTTCAATTTTCTTTTTTTGGCAGTTGCTCAGATTGTCAGCACATTTTATTTGACTGTTGGCACTGGCTTTGTATTATGGGTCTGACAGTAATCCAGGATGTCAGTTTGTGTTCCTGGTGTCTGTGTTTAGAGGCTGCTAGGAGGGACAGGGATTTCAGACAAAGAAAGAAGAGAAAGGGGGATACCGAAGGGGTTTAGCCCTAGAGGAAGGACCTATTTTTACTACTTGGTGAAACACTGTATATGTGTATTTGTCTTTGTGTGTGTGTGTGTGAGTGTGTGCGTGCGTGTGTGTGTGTGTGTGTTAATCCACACGCACAGCCCCAGACAGCCCTTTGTGTCACTTTCATCCACATCAAAAGGAACAGGGACACTTATGTAGTGAGGTACAGCAAAGGAAGACCTCCTTACCCTTTTCCTCCCTGTATGTCAGGGCTGGCCAAGATGAGTGTGATACTGCTGTGCATAATTAAGTCAATACTTTCGCAGTAGATAAAAGGAGACCCAGTGAAGCCGCTAATGTAACATTAAATGTTGATGACCCTTAAAATGAGTAAGAGGCGCCCATCTGTCGCCAGTCATCCTTGGCACCATCAACTGGCGCTAAACTAGCATTCTAGTTCTGGTTGTTGGTGATGTGTGATTCCCATAAAGATTGGCGCCAACACCATGAGGTGATTTTTAGGTCTTGCATATGAGAGTAACAGTTTTCCCACCATTTCCACCTTTTATTGTCATTTAAAAAAAAATTATATATTATGTTTACTTTTAAGAAATTCATAGCCCAAAAAAATGTATGCAAGTGCTGGGTATAACACAACATGGCAAGTCAGATTATGTTTAAATATCTTTAGGAGGATTTCTGGGAGGAAAAAAGAGAGGTACAGCGGTCTTGTAAGGTCAACGCAGACTTTGATCTATCTTTAAATTCTTTTCTAAGAACTGTTTTACTTATTTATTTTGCAGATTCAATAGAAATAGTTTTTGTTTCATCTCCTGATATTGCCTGAAGACATGTAGCACAGTTCAGTGTCCCTACCAGGGATGCCCTTTGTCTGCACTTCACACACTGTCATCAGTTTCCTGGTGGCTAATATCAGATCTTGCACAGGTGTATTTTTATTCAAATGTCAGCTGAGGAATGAACACGTCTGCTGCCAAATGCTGTTCAGTATGTCCATTGTAGCAAATAAAGCTTTGTGTGAAGTTCATCAATAGCTCTGGTAATGACAGCATATAGAGCAAGGACTTGAAATTCCCAAGTATCCCTTAAAATTGTTGGGCATTGCTCTAATGTTTCATCAGAACTTTTAAAATATATAAATCTTTTCAACTTTTTACTGTGAAATCATAGTTTTCATTGTTCCCCTTTTTTTGAGATAGTGGAAAGGAGAACAGGATGTGTTGTTAATCGGTCACAGCTTTGGCCTTTGGTGGTTTGCAACCATCATTGTCCTTGAGAAAATCCCAACATCAACATTTGTTTTCAGTCCAAAGAACTCATAGCTAGAACTGAGCAGAAAAAACAGTTTGCATTTTAAGTAACCCTGAACCACTTTGATAGTCCCAGAATTTTTATATTGCTTGTATTTAATGTTATTGAATGAAATGACACTTCCTCTGTCTCTTTGTTAAATACAGCATGTTGACTTGATGCCAGTGCAGCTTCATAAAGTCTGAGTTTAACCACTACAGGGACTAATCTGTGTCTTCAGAGCGAGAGAACTCGCTGTACTTTGACCCTGGAGGTTTTATTTTTTGTCCGATTTGTTTTATTTGCTGGTGTTTAACAAAACCTGAGTTTACCACCTCTGCTAGGGAACGATTATCTTCAGAGCTGCTAATACCACCAGCAAGTGAATCAGCATTAGCGCCAATGATCTCTTGTGGCTCATCATAAAATTGAGTGCAAACTACGCAGCACCAAGAGAAACTGCCAATAGGACATGAGCAGCACACCAACGGCAGCTTAATCCAGATTTATTTTTGGCTCTCAGACCTCCAGTCAATCATTGTTGTTCTTTCCAGAGAGGAGAATGGATTTCGTCTGCACCTGGCATTGACGGACTAATTCTAAATTGCCTTGCAGACAATTTCTTTATAATTGCTGGCTGTTAATATTTGTGAGTATCCACTGCCAGCCTTAATTAGAGTAATATTCCTGTGAGTACACATGGGAGGTTTATTTATTCTAATCTCGCAGGCTTTCCCAGTTTAAAATGTGGTTATTTCCGAAATTTTGTCGACATTCCGACTCAGTGAATCACGCATTAATCCCAGTGGTGCGCTTGTATCCCGGAGTTCAATAGAGCCTCTCTAAATTTTGACAAAGCAGCTTACTGTAATTCCATGAAGTTGACAGTTGCTGGCTATTGCATCATCATCCAAGGCTGTCAGTATTTCAGTCCTCCCTGATTGGCCAAGCCAAAGACGTAGTTGTGTGTTTTTGTGTGTGTGTGCACGCATGTGCGTGTGTGTATAAACATTCCTGTTTGCGTTAGGGATGATGCTGTGGTCCCAGAAATAGTTAGTGAGGTGTAAAATGCATTTGATATTTTTACATTTTTTTAAAGTTTGGAAATCCAACAAAGTGAAAGTGTGTATGTGTATTTTGGAGATACATTGTGAAGTTTGTGTCAAGTATTCATCAGCTACCTTTTGCGGCAGCATTTCATAGTTGGTAAGTCAACTTGCCAAATATAGCAGATAACGCAGTGACCTGTCCTTTTATTTCTCCAGTCTACCAAGAATAATATTTTTGTTGAATTAATCATTCATACTACTCCTATATTATCCTGGAATTAGATCAAGGTCTATACTGTACTTATCTGTTGCCTGTCTGCTTTAAAATCTTGTTCTTATGTCTTAACACTTTTATTTAACTAAACATCTGAATGTTTGACCTGTTTTTCTCCCCAACAGATCTCATTCCAGGTATGTTCCACCAAGGGTGTTCTTTGTTCTTAGTCTTTTTGTATAAACAGACTGACTGACATTGATTCACTCTTGTTTTTATCTGTTCCATTCACAAAAAGCCCACAAAGCTAGTGAGGTGCCTACAACAGATGCATGATACTGTAATTGGGGAACATTGATTCTTGACAATATAACATAATACATAATATAACATACTGTGATTTTCAATCAAAATACTGTGTTCCTCCCACAAAGTTTCATAAGGCCATGCTGGAAACTTCGTCAAAGACCAATTTCTGAAATGCCTTGTCACTACCAGAGGTTAGCTATCCGATGAGGTGGCTCTTTAGTGTCATTTCAGAGGTGACCTGGCACTGACAGCTTTATTAATTATAGTTTCTTGAGGGCTATGGCCTATTTGTAAATCCACCTCTACTTGCCCTTGTCTCCCGGCCCTCTGAGTAGTCATACACTGGCCTGCTTTGCCTGCAGAGAGCTGGGTGCTGGGTGCTGCTGATAGCTACGGTGAGGGTGGTGAGGTGAGGTGGAGGAATCATGTCGACAGCCTCCGCCGTGGCTCGTTCCACCCCTCTGAGTTTCATTTCTCCCCCCATTCATTTTTCATTTAAGAAGGTGACACAATATGCTCTCAGCCCAAGGGGCCAAAACGCACCATCGATTTCCCCTCATATTGTGAAGCTCTGATGGTTCACTCAGCCCGAGCCGTTACCGAGCTTGTGGGTTAGATCGGAGCGCACCAGGACAAACTGATAAACACACGGTATGCCTGTAAACACGATGGTTGACTCTCATCGCTTGTCTGTAGACATTTTAGGGCAAGCTGAATTCCAAGATGTAAACACCCAGCAAAGATGTGATCGAAATGTTAAGCTATTTAATGAGAAAAGGTACTTTTCTTATTATGTACTCTTCTGAGAGAGGACAGTTAATTAGGGCTGCTAACTCTTTTTTTCTCCAAACAGAAGGCTGTGTTCATTTATAAGAAACGAGGAGCATGGGGGCACACTCATGGACATTCTTAGGAGCCAAAGTTCACACAACTAAAAGATATCTGAATGATTTTTTATGCATGGCAGCAATCAGGAATTAACACTTTTTGGCACATGGCCTTCATCAAATGAGTGGTCAGTGAAGAAAACCCTAATGAAGGCTGAGTGCCAGAGCACGTTCTTTTCTAAAGAGCTGCTGTGCATCAGAAAAGGGTGAAAAGCTATTAATTAATGTGAGCAAGAAAGTTAATTTGTTTCTAAGATGTATGATATAATCACTTGATTTAGTTAATGTGTTAGAATGACTGTTGTCCTATGAGTTAGTGTAGATTTATAGAGTTTTTTCCTCAAAGAGATAATCTTTTTTAGTTAGGAGTAACTCTCAAGTGATAGCGTACATAGATGACTTGTACACTCAGGGACACACAGCAGGGATAGCCAATCAGCCACATGTAATTAACCTGCATCTGCCCCATTGTTCCTGTATTCTTTAAAAAAAAAAAGAATTCTTAGCAATGTGTTATTATGCAAATGTATATCCAGATAATGAAAATACATGGAAAGTGATAGTGAACAAAATTAATACTACACTTTCCTGAACACGTAATTCTGAATTCCTAATTACATATTGCTTCAAATACCAAATTGAATATATTTTATAACTTGTCACAGAAGATGCATGCTCACCTCAGCATCTGTACTGCAGCCATTTAAGATCCAGACAGATTTCTCTTAACCAACTTAAGACATCGTGTTTGTATCTCAAAAGAGATTTGACTAAATAATTTTTATTCTTAAATTTGTGAGAAGGAGTTTAGATTATTAAAGACTGTTTGAAATATATGGAGCCAAAACAAAAAAAAAGGACTTTGGCAACAATCAGCACCCCTGCTTTTCATGCAGTTTATTCACTTTTTAAGAACATAATACCACCTTAAGACTATAATACAAAAATCGTATTACAATGACTTGTCAAGATGGCTTTTTACTGCAGTGTAATCTTAACAAAATGACAGACATTCGCTTTTTGCAAGACACCTTCATACCATCAATAGACTCATTAGCTTTGGGGGCTTCTATCTGTGATATAGCTAAATAATATATTTTAGTTTGATCTTTTTCCTTCCAGTATCATTTTTGTTTTCATTAACTTAATAATCACAGCACAGCATGAATAAATCATGTTTCAGTTGGCTCTACATAAGTTAACATCATGACTAGGTTTTGGTTTAATTACATCTTTGTTTTGCTTTAAATAGGCCACATAAGAATTGAAGTGCAACATGTTTTGTGTATTTGTGTGGCGTGCATGTTTACCAAAGGGTAACAACTCACATTTTGTCCTTTTCGGGGACAATGACATTTAAAATGAGCAGCAGAAGTTATTTTGACTGTGTGTCTGCAGCACTATATTTCCCTATTTTTGTTTTAAAAGCAGCTAACATTGAGTAATTTCTCCACTAATCAATTATAGGCTCAGTCCCTTTCCATCAGATCACTTTCTTCTAATTGGAAAAAAGACACAAACCAGAAAACTATTTTTGAAAACTGTGATTTTGACAGATATTTCCCAGTGTTGTTTTTTAATCTTTAAATTTTGATAAAGACTGATGGAGATTGCTCTACAGTGTGCCTTTTTGGACTATTGTTATACTTTTCATTTCCTATGCTATGAAACATGTTTTTGTTCTCATTCACACTGCAGGCTTGTTGCATTCCCATTGAAACAGTTAATTTCCAGCTTCACATACTTTCAACCATCACTGTTGCACCATTGCAACAAGAACACCAGTACTTTCAGTCATCAAGACTTATATTTCTCTCTCTCTTTCTGGTAGGACTTTGGGGATGATGGCTCACTGTACATCACCAAGGTGACAACAACCCACATGGGCAACTATACCTGTAATGCCGATGGCTACGAGAAGCTTTTTCAGACTCACACTCTTCAAGTGAATGGTAAGAGGACTACACTTTGTTTTCATCCTGTGCTGTACAGTACCACAACTATCAACTACAAGACTCTTTCCACTTTCTCAGTTTTCATTAGCTTCCCTGCTAACAGCCCCTTCTAATCTAATTTACAAAGCTGAACACATCTTGTCCTGTTCCTTAGCTTGTTGGACGAGCAGCCAAACAAACATTCAGCGGAGAAAAGTGCACCGCTAGCATCAGTTTGCAGGCTAACAAATTAGTTGCTCAGCTGAAGCACATTTAACAGCGTGTGAACTTACCTGAATATGTCACTTTGGTCCGATTAGATGCTGCCGTGGTCCATACTATTCAATACTGCTAACAGCTTACATCTGCATGCAGCCTGCCAGCTGCTGTGACTAACACAGACACAGATATCTTGGTAACATCTGTGGTTATAAGTGGTCAGTTCAATGGTTTTTGCCATGCTGTAACATCTTTTTGGATTTTCCGTTGATTAAGAGTTTTTGAATTCTTTGTCTGATGGATCAATCTATGTACCCAATTCTGCTTCTATTTGTTCCAAATTAATGATGGTTGGTGGATTAGTTCATGTTAAACACATCACTACCTGCTCATCAGTATATTCTTTTATAGAAAAATCTCCCAACACTGCATGTTTACAACTACAACTGCTGCCAATTAGAGGCAATATAGTCAGTAATGTGTTCTTTGAATCAACAATGCAAAGAATAAAAGTGAAAATCCACTTTTTGGAAACATGTTGGGTTATTACTTTAAATATATACTCCTGGGACACAAAGGCCCTTTCCAAAATGTTTCCTCCCCAGCAGCACTTCAGAACAGTGTGTTTCTGTGAATAGTGGAAGGCACTACTTATCAGTGGAGACAGCACTACAGATAAATGGGTAAACTGTGTGAGGCCATGCTGCTCTTAGGAAGCAGACACAAAACAATGTGACTGTAATGACATAAAATGATAACATTACAGAAATGTTTTACAGAACTCAATTTGTGTGACATCTTGCAGGTGTACTTCTGTTTAGGCCTATTGAAGTAATATGAAGGTATGGTCACAGTAGTGTCAAGGCACAGATAATACTGGTAAAATAATTGAAGTCTAGGGGACTTAATTATCACAGAGCCTTATGGCTGTTCCTACTAACTGGCCACAACATACCTAAATGATTTGGGTGTGAACACAAAAAGGTATAAGGGCTTAACCTGAAAACCCGGGGGGTTGGCCACTCTCCTGTACTGTCACTCTTGGCATCTGTCCTCTGGCAGGGTCATAGTGCTTAAGACCTGCCCTCTTGCGTTGATAACTAATCAAAAATAACAAATGGTAACCAGTAACTATAGCAGGAGCGTCCGTTAATCTTTATTTTGTCTCATCCACTTAAATTTAAGCTATAAAGGTTGAAATACAATTCCTGTTTTGACGTAATCTTTGGCTGGGGTCCATTGGACATGCAGGTTATCGTTAACCATTGTTTAACTCTGACTGGTGAATTGTACAGTCAGCAAATAGATAGCTGTACGAACCTTGATGTCCATTTTCAGATTTGTATGGAGAGGACAAAGGTGCCACTAGATTGAGATTGAGTTTCTCCCATACTGGTCCAAATGACATGAATGTGAATAAGCTCTACGTCTTCATTACATTTGACAGACATTTAGTTAATTATCATTCTTCTAAAAGATTACTCCAAGGTTAATTGCAATGATACACAGGTCTTATTATACCAAGTATTGTGTTTACAGAAACAGAGTGAATCTCATGAGACCGATTACATTTGGTCATAATTGAACCTGAAACTTCTAGATGACCTTTTTACAGCAGACTATGAATTTCACATTCTTAGTCTGGGTGAAATCTCCAAGGACCAGCTATCACCCTGCCATGTATTCTGAGATTTTCAAAAACTCAATTAGAAACAGCTGAAAGAGAGGGTAAAAAATGGATTTAGATATCTGTCCATCACTTTAAGGCCTCATGAGGATGACAAGATTTATTCAGACAAGCTGATGAATTTTAGAATAGAGGTACTTTTAGTGCAACTTTTGATTTCTCTGTGAAGCAGGCAGAGAGGTTTCTGTTTTGTAAGCCTGTGCATTCAGGAGTTCTGGGCTTCGATCCCCTTTTTCCCCCTACAGTATCTTCGTTGTACACTATCATCTTCAAGATGTTCTTGTTGTTGAGATAATTTGTTATCTTTAGCATGTTGTATCTGCTCTTGTTTTTTTTTATTTTATCTATAGCTCTTTCTTTGTTGCAGTGACCCCACTTTGCCCACAAGAATCAATAGAGTTGCATCTAATTTGTACTGTGGCTGCAAAGTTTGTCCACTCTCCCAGCCACTTTAGCAGTAAACAAATTGTTGTTTGGAGTAAATTAATGAAAGTCTTGGTTGAATCGTCAAACCAACCAACCACTTCTGCTGCTAGAAAAATACATTTGCTTTTCCACCCTGGAAAGCAGAATTTTAAGAACATAATTTTAAATGTAAGTATTTGTGATGTGTAAAATGTAACAATATGGTTCCTAATGTTGTGTTTACTTCTGCCTGGCAGCATCATCTTTCAAAAGGTGTCTCGGGCTGTTTTCCGTTATTAATAATGCATAACACATACATTACTAATGCAGTATACATGCATAGCTCTGTCAGTGTCATTTCTCTCACTGTTTTTGAGAATGATCTAATTATACCCTTCTGAGTATTATTACCTTATCCTGGTGGGGAGTTGTGTGACCCTGGCAGTCATGTTGTTGGGGTTAAAAGCCCCTGGTAGGGACGCCCAAGTAAGGGGGGGGGTGTGGGGATGTGGGTTTTGGAAGTAATGTGAGATTGCCACCATGTAAGCCTGCAAGGTTAGCTGTAGGTGCCAAAGGATGCGGTGAGTTAATCCTTGGCTACAAAACTGGCCCTCGGGACCCGGAATGTCATATATCTTGTGGAAATGGTCCAGGGCTAGAGGTGGAGCTATTACAAGTAGATATATCCTAGTAGATAAATAGTAGTTGAGCCCACCTCGATGCACAGCAGCAGCTCTGGAACCAGAGATCTCTTTTCCAAGAGAGGCTGGGTTTTGTGGGGATACTCACATGTTGGGATTTTCCCCTGAGAGCTAGATGGTTTCCCACACGTGACTGCATGTTGCAGGGAGGACGAATCTGACTTTCTGTGCCTATAGCGCCGAAAAGGAGTTCAGAGTATACTGAGTTGGAGTGTCAGAAAGTGTGTCATCTGAGGACATCATTGGTTTGTTTAGGTGGGTTTGGGTAACAAAAAAAGCAAAAATGCCAAATATTCTCTGGTTTCAGCTTCTCAAATGTTATTGTTTTCATATATGACAGTAAATTGAATATCTTAATGCAGGGCTTCCGAAACTTTTTCAGCTTGAAACCCAAAGGAGAAATTTGGTTTCTCTCTAAATAGCCTCACCTGAGCTGAACAGACAAAAAAGGAGTTACTGGCTGTAACTCCTGTTCTATGAGTATGTGCATAGTACACAGCATTTGAGCTGAACAGACCAGCGTATGAATTCACATATCATGTTATGTATTTTACTCTCCCAATAAATTGGGCTGCAACCCTAAGATTGGAAAAAGCTGTCAGAAAAAACAAGAGAAGTCATAAGCGTGGCCTGTGGGAATTTGTGAATGTAATTTTTCCACTATTGTTTTTACATTTCATAGACTAAATGATTAATCAGTTAATCAAAAAAATAATCTGCAGATTGATTGATAATAAAAATAAAGGTTAGTTGCAGCCCTATGAGGAACAGCCTGCCCGAGATAAACCCAAGTGTTGTGGGGCTTGTTTGTTTTATAGTTTTTTGTCCTAGCCGTTTACTATCCATAATGACCACATGTTAAGTATAAAGTAGATCATAAGTGTACCTGGTACAGAACATCTTAGGCCAGAAATAATAATAATAATAATAATAATAATAATAATAATAATGTTATTGTGTATAAAGTATAACGTTTTTTCTTCATTGCTTTTCTTTATTTTAAGCAAAATCTTCTGTGGACTACATTGTCTACATATTTATTTTACTAATATGATTCCTTGCAGTAAATAATAAATAAAATAAGAACACACACACCCACACACACACACGCACAAAAAAGAAAAAAATGAGCCCAACCTATGCACAGACACTAGATGACCCCTCTTTAGAGGTAGAAAAGAAAGACCATGCAAAGACAGCATAATGGCATTCCCTGGAGAACCATTATGTTTCTTAATTCCTGTCCTAGATCTTTTTTTAGAACATCTCCAGTATTTTTCTTTATTTTTTTCTGTTTTTACTTTTGTTTTACCCTTGAAAAGTACTTTTTACTGGCTGTGTGATGTACATGTAAAGCACTAGATTTAGGATCTGGACAAAACTGTTCTCTGAGCTGGATTACTCCCACATTTCATTGGGAGGCATGCAGCTCAGGTGAGAGAGTAATCATAACTGAGAGGAGGCTTTCATCACGCTGTGTGCATATTTGTCATGGTGTGTGTCTGTGACCCTCAGTGTGTGTACAGTGCATCATAGTGGTGCATGATTGAGTATTTGTATACATGTCATAGAGAGGGCAGAGGATGATGTGATATTTTGAGTGTGTGTTGTTCACAGGCACCTGATACCGGTCGTAACATTAGCAACAGCCACAAGTTCAATTTGATTGAAGAGTTATAACAAGTGTGCCAGGCTTAGTTGGAAATCTCCCAGTAGTGTGATGGCGAGGTGGTCTCCTGCCATAGTGTTTGTGTGTTCTTTGCTCTTGTGTGTACGTGTATGTGTGTCTGCATGCCTGCTCATCTTCTAGAGCGCCATGGCCGACAGGAGCCTTGCTGAGTGATTGACGACTGGCTGGGGAGCTTTATGATGGAGCTGTCAGGCCTGCTGTGTCGCATTCTCGTGGCAGTGGCTCTCCTGACACTCTCAGAAACACATCAGAATGCAGCTTTTCTCACATCTTGTCTGAATTGAGTTTTGAGTGGAAAAATCCCACCAGCCGGCTCACTTCTTTCATTTTCACGAATGTCCTGGCAAAGGAAATGGTGATTTGCACGCAGGAATTGGGTTTACACATGCATATTGGTGGAGTGTGTAAGTGAGGTACTTGAAAAGGCAGAGAAAACACTTTTCCTCTTTAGAAAGCTAAAAATACTTTCATGGTTCTATGTAAATGGTGGAAGATGCATATTACTGTGAGAACATTTATTGAGGTCTTCAAGCTAATTACTGGATGCTACCAAAGCTTTTTAAAATGCTTTCAATTATTGAATACCTTGTTATTATTTATTCAATATGATTTAATGTTATTAAATATCTACATATAAAAAAAGCCAGAGGCATATTTGCATTTTTAAGCGTCATGTTTTACTGTAAAACCATCATTAGCAGCAGGTAGAGCTGTCAGGAAACAGCAACTAACAAACACCAGGAGCCAGAGGCATTAAACGATGTGGATTATGACTAAAGTTCTGTGTACGCACAAAGATAGAAATATGCATATGCATTTTTCTTTGCATGTACGTCGGATTCTGTTTTATAAATCTCAATCATTGTGGAACTGGGTGCACGAGCACAAGTCTCATTTCCACTCCCACAGTTCACCATAAATGGATGAAGATAAACATCCGTCTGCATACAGATAATTGTGCCCACTTCTCACACACAGCATTTGAGCTGAACAGACCATAGGAGCAAAAAAAAGTAACACAAAAAATTTCATTAGACCTGTTTATAAGATGAAATTCAGAGAAGCAGTGCAATTTCACAGCATCAGCGAGGTTCTCCAACAGCACCAGAACAGAAACCACTATGCATGACTGTGGCTATTTATAGCACCCATATCACTATTTAATCACATGTACCTGTAAACCATCGCCGCCGTGATATCATTGTTAAATGTCAGAAGGATGATCAATGATTAATTAATAGAGCTCATATAAAGTGCTTCACAATTCAGAATCTAATTAAAAGAACATTAATGGAAATGATAGCTCAAATGAAAATAAAATGGTGTACAGTTTGAACTGTAAGATTGAACACCAACACCTAATGCGGATAATTTCATGTAGACAACCTCCGCCCATGAAAGCTTTGAAAACACTTTGAAGACACAGTGAAACATTTTCAAAGTTTTAATCCTTTGTCCCGGAGTTCCTATTTATTCCCTTTTTTATTGCTGGAAACATATGAAATAACTAACAGATTCAACATTTCCATTTTTCTTTTTTTCACAGACCAGTAACAACAAAAATAATAAACACCCACCCCAGTTAGCCTTTACATTTGTTTGTAATTAGTATACATGGTATATATAATCTTCATATTTTATCCAAAATATAAAAAACATATTTTGAATGACTCATCTTTTGGCTTGGTAGAGGCCTAATTTATTAACTTCTTCATCTTCCTCCTCATCCTAACAACGTGGGTCGGTGGAAGCCAGCAGTTGGTATTCGATACGCAGTTGGCTTTTGATTGATCAAATCTCAAGGATTTGATACAAGTCCTTCTCATAACTAAACCCACTCACCTATTTCATAGCAGTCATGAATCTGTGTCATGACTGAAGATAAAGACGCTCTGTTTTCTGTTGCACTGTAACTTTAACTTTATCATGTGCTGCTGATATTATGAAAACAGTTCATCAGGCTAATTGATGCAACTGAGCAATCAGCTGGCACACCTGGCATTTATTAGCTGTTTTATAGCCACCTCCACCTGCTCCTGATGATTTTAAAGTAAAAGCAAAAGCTTGAATCTTCAAATGTTTTCCCCCCACTCATATGTTTTAAATATCAGTTGATGCTGCTGGTTATGAATATCAGTATCATATCTGCAAACAGTCGACACTCATATCAGTCACAATGTATTATATTTTATCCATAATTTCACTTATTTTGATTTAATAGTTACATCCATTAATCTAGCTCATGTAAAAACCACTTACTGTGTAGTTAATTGCCATCAGTAGCAAACAGTGTTTATCTTAAACTAACAGCAATTATCCCAATTCTCCTGATAATATCAGCTACATTTGTTTTGGACTTAATTACATACATTAAGTATAACTTTCAGTTATTTTAAATGCAACGATTTTAATTTGTAGTCATCCAAAGTGTTCTAAACGATCTTCTTATTAAATAAATTTGTCCAACTGGCTTACCATCTTTATCATTCTTTCATTCGACCTTACCTTCTATCTAGGAATTAGATAATTTACAACACTTTATTGACCTCTATCAGTGACTAGTTGGAACTGCGATAACAGGCTGCGCAGGATATCCTTTCTCTCCCACAGTCTGTCTGTCTGGGGGGGAATTCACTGACATGAGCTTTTTTCTCAAATAATGGGCCATTAACTAAGGAATAACTTGAGCTCTACTGGCAGCCACTAGGAATTTGAGCAACATTGATATAACCTAGCTCCTCCTACACAAGTCTCTTAAAGCCCTTTACTCCTCCTATCCTCTGAATAACAGCAGTGGTCAGTACCTGACAGACAGCTGCAAAATTTTCACAGTAAAAATAGGTAAGCTAGATATTCAGAGCGGATACCTGACAGATAAATCTATAAGAGCTAATACAATGCAAACTGTGGTGACACAGCTTTTTAAATAGCTTCTCAGACTTAAGAGCGAGGTGAGAAGTGATGAGCTCCATTATTAAATAGTGGTTATGGAATGCAGAAAAATTTTACACTTTATGTGCAATTAACATCTTTTCATTGATGTTTATCAATAATGATATTCTCCTCCCGTCAAAATGTGTTCTTACATCATGCTGTGAGGTCACATATTGTCCTTTAAACAACTCAGTGTTTTGAATCTAAACATCACTATTTACTCAATCTATCCAATTTACATTCAAAACCCCTTTTAGAAATTGACAAAACAGTCACCATAAGAATACACTTTAAATCTCAACTTTTGATCAAATTTGGACAAGAAGTCCTTAAAATTGTGGTCCGAAAACATCCACAGTTCCATTAGCCTAATCAGCCTAAATCAGACTAATCTATAGCGGGTGATGTATCCATTCTGCCAATGTCATTTACAGTTTATAGGAAAGCTGCGGTACTAGTTGCAGTTAGCAGTTTTCACAACAATCAAAAAATGTGCTGATTGTGCATTTTTCATAAATCTGTTTAGCTAGCAATTTATGTAAGAAGATGACCCTCATTCCTAATACCATCGGTTTAACTCTGATTGGTCAATTGTTCCCTCAAACCATGGGAAACAACCACCAGTAGACACAACAACATACATATTTACATCACTGAACCACTCTGAACATTGGTCTGGAAATAGGCTAACTATTAGTCCAAATCTATCTTTCTGTGCATACAATCCCAAACAATTTAAATGTGTTCCCTTTAGATGTAACATTAATTTCTTCCATATTTTTATTACTGATCACCTTTTTAGTGATGCAGAATCTTTTTTTAAATAATTTCAGATGGCCCTCTGCTTACGCAACATGCACAGATTTCATACAAATATTTAAACAATGTTTTCCAACATAGATAGTTGTGTGATTATGCCTTGCTGAACTGGGGTGAATACCTGAATAGAAACTTCCCTTGGATGTTTGAGGAAACTAGGCTGGGTTAAAGTTTTGGCAGGCAGTGGACCCCTCCCATCGCAGATGTTTGGTTGAATTGGGTTCATGAAACCTACAGAGAACTCCACTGCAACTTCTGCTGTCTCAGCCAACCTCTATATACTCAGTCACAGCACTGATCAGAACTGAAATGACCTACTCTGTAATTACATCTCTACAGACTGCACCTACACATGTATTGTAACCTATCTGACTTCTGTAGTGATGTTACCAGCTCTTATTGGATCACAGACATCTTCAGCACAAAGTACCAACCAGTTCCATCCTCTCAAATCACACAAACAACTTACCCAAAAAGGCGTATGAGATAAGATGTGATCTCGAAATCATGCGATTTATTTTCTATCAGTCTCAGTAGCATCAGAACATAGTCCTATTTACTGTATTGGCCCTAACAAAAGACCATCCTGATCATAAGATCAATACCCAGTCTCCTTTTTTTAGCACCTGTTTCCAGATAATCTTTGAAGGCAAAAAAACTGAATGTAGGAAGATGTACCATTTTTTGCATCAGATTAAAATATATACATATAAAAAAATTATAGCATTAAAAAACAGCTATTTCTAATTCCATTTTACCATATCAAAGAGAATCAGTATGAACTAGTGGATTAGTGAAGTAAACCATTGAAAACCCTATGGGAAGCAGCTGGTGGAGTTAAATCTAGATAATATTCCACACACTATTCCCCAGTATTCTCTTCTACAGAGAAAAACTGTTAAATATAAAAGAAAGTGTCAAGTCCAGGAAGCCTTTAAAAGTTAGTTTGCCCTGTCTTTTATAAACATAGTTTCTGGAACCATGTGAGAGCTGAAGCTTCTCTTGAAGTGAAGTGTCAAACTAACTTGGATTTCACTACTACTGACGACTTTGGCAGAAATATTCTTTATTCTTGAATAAAAGGGCTTGTGGATCTATTTTGTTTTAATTCCACCACACTAATTAACACAACTTTGTGAGATTGCCTGAGAGGTTTTATTAATGAGGTGCTCAAGGGAAACTGGTCGATTCATGCTCGCACTATACGGCTGTTGATAAATAGGCTGTTGTGGTTGTGGGCCAGCAACAAAGGTGCATGCCGTGTGCGCCATGACCCCCAAATTTTCCCCCAACTACTGCCCACACCCCACCCACACCCACACACACACACACAGCCGTTCAGTCTCAGAGAGATCCTTAATCTGTAATATGTTTAGTGTATATTTATTTGATGCACTTATATCTTGCTCTTGATTACACAGCAGTTTTATCTGATCATATATCTTAAACTTAAATACTGCTGATAACTTGCCACAAATTTATAATACTAGGATTAATTAAATGTATTTAATGCTGAGCATAATTATCCCTTTTTCACATTTTTGGGGGCTTGTTTCCTATCTTTAATCAACAGCGTGGTCTTTCAGTTTGAGAAAATGGTTTATTGATTTCATGTTCACATTTTGTAATACTCTTCCTCAAAACCCTGCTCTCATACTCAAAAAGCCTCTGCTTGCGCTTGGATTTTCTCTGCTTCTGCTCAAACTGGATGCTTGCACTCAGATATATTGTTGCTTACGCAGATTTCCAGCACTCCAACTTCAGCCCTTCTCCTCGCACTCAGGCTGCTTCTGTGTGCTCGTGGAATGTCTGCTCTCAGATTTCTATTCTGCTCTTGGATTGTTTTGTGCTAACAAGCCTTTCAGCATTCAGAAAGCAACATAATGCCAGCAGTAGTGTCAACCCAGGAAATGATCGCTGCCTCATTGCGGGTCCATTCACTTTACTTCTTACAGCGTCTCCCGCCCTCCACGGCTTTATTATATGCACAGTTCACTAGCAAGGAACACACCCTCCATATGATACGTTTCAAAGATTTATTGAACAGAGGTACATGTCGAATGTTTGAACATTACTGATGGTTTGGGGAAGCTTCGTGGGGACGTCCGCCGTGGCACTCGGGTACGACGAACCCGCTTCAGGACCCTACCGAGAGAATAGAGAAAAAAGGGGAGAACGAACAGGAAAAACGAACGAAAAGGGGTGGGCGCAGTAATCGAGAGCTAATGAGGGACGTTTACGTAGGGTATTTTAACGGAAATGGCGTAGTGACGTGGTTGACGTAATGGGGGGGTGTTCCTGCTCCCAAAATTCCGCTAAATAGCAACAATTAATATATGCACATATATACACAACAGCAACCGTATTTAGTCACGCAAACAAACCTGTATCTTGCAGTTTTTTCTCTTCTTCTGTTTTCTTTTTCTGTTCTTTCTGTCTGGCTCATGTCCTTTTTTTGCTGCTTTCTCCATTGACTAGGACAGGACTCTCTGACTGACTTTACATCAAAATGCAGAAAGATCATTCACAGTCCACATGAACGTGACACCAGCTCTGACAGGCAGCAGGAATGGATTAAACTACTAGTATTTGCTAGCCAGCCAGTTAACATTATATTGCATTTTTGTATGCAAGGTTTTATGTACAACGGGGCCCTAAGCAGGCATTTAATTTGCTTATTCATTGGGCTGGCTTTAATAACTGTACATACAAAATAATAGAACTGTGGTGGGCGGGAGTGGATGAACCCGGGCAATGCTGTAAGAAGTAAAGCGAACGCACCTGCAACAGGACACTACAGCTGGGGGGTAATTGGGCAATGTTGACAAGCTTGTTGCCCAAAACAGTTCAAGAGCAGAGGAGCTTCCTGAGAGCGTGAGAAGGGTTTTTAGGGAGAGCTCAGGAAATCTCTGCAAGCAACAATATATCTGAGTGCAAGCATCCAGTTTGAGCAGAAGCAGAGCAAATCCAAGTGCAAGCAGAGGCTATTTGAGTTTGAGAGCAGGGTTTTGAGAGAGAGTATTACAAAATGTGAACATGAAATCAATAATTCATGTTCTCAAACGTAAAGACAACGCTCTTGATTAACTGGTTATTCAGCTCCCTTTACACAGTACATGATTCTAATTATCCAGGTCTCCAATTATCACGGTCGAGGAAGAACTCAGTTTAGTTTTTTGCTACATGGACTCTGCATTTAACACTGGGGTGGCTGGGTTTAACTTCTTCATCTTCAGTAATGCATGGAGGTTATCCTCTGTAGGGCTGCAACTAACAATTGTATTCATAATTGATTTATCTGCAGGTATTTTTTATGTATTATTTTGCCTGTAAAATGTCAGAAACATTTTTTAAATGTCACAATTCCCAAAAGTCCACGGTAAAGTCTTCAAATTGCTTGTTTTGTCTATCCAACCATTCAAAACTCAAAAGTATTCACTGGAGAACAGCCTATCCTTACATTTTAGAAGCTTGAACCAGCAAATGTTTGCATTTTTGTTTTAAAAGTAACTTATTAATCAATTATCAAAACAGTTGCCAGTTCATTTTCTAGGAATCGACTAATCAACTCGACTAATTATTTCAGCTGTAATCCTTTCTATTACCAGAATCTGATTTTCAATTGACTTTCATTGTGTTGATTATATTTTATCTGCAGATTTATATATATAGGAACACACCTATATAGTATATATATATATATATATATATATACTGGCTAACTACTATAACTTGAGGAGTTGAGTTGAGGACAAACCACAGTACTATATCAGCACATCCAGTTTTCTCAAACCCATACACACTTGACCATAACTAGAATACTAACATGCATGTAAACACACTCAATGACAAGGTATTACACGTATAATTGATGTGACATGCAAAAAGGATAATGGATAGGATCAGATAGATATGTCATATGTACACAGCAGAATCGTATCCTTTTAGGTGAAAATGCAAGACATTCAAATCACAAAATGTACAGATTCATTTGAAAGTATATACCTTTAGAAATACTTATATCACTGCTCTTATTGTATGCGCATTCAGGAAGACTGACATACAGATGCAGCTATAAATTCAAACATTTATTCACAGAGCAATTTCAACAAACACGGCTGTCAGAAAGTAATTTACTTTAAACAAATGACAAAAAACGATAAGAAGGATAATAAATCCAGAGAAAGAATATGAGCTGCACACACACAAGGAAATAGGGCCAGAGCTTTTATATGCTCGTATGGGCATGTGTGAGAATATTATGCATCAGTAATTATCTTCACTCGAAGGGTCGTACAAAATAAGTTCTCTCCATGGGTCCTATTCATTTAAACTTTTGATACTGCTGAGGGGCATCGGAGTAACAGGAGTACCCCTGTGATTGTGACTGGTAAAGTAACCTGGGTGTCGTAAGAGCCCTCGGTGGCCCACTATGGATGGCGTGTTGGCAGTCAGGTTGACGTGAGCTCCAAAACCCGGGAGTGCCGTGGTTACCAGATGGCCATGGCAACAATCTTCAGTCCTCTCACTCACCTGGCTGAGTAAAGACTTCCTCTAACCCAGTGCCCACAGGAAATGGTCTCTAGAGCTCGTCTGCCTTCTTAGCTGCTGCCAAGACTCTCACTTCACTCATGTTTAAAGTCTGTTTCAGAAAGGATAGGGGAAAAAGAGGACACTGATTTGGGCCACAGAGGCTACGAGGGTTTGCTTAAAACAAGATGGCAAGATAGAGAAATGTCATGTTCCTACTTAAACCGCTGCCAAGTTGCCATCCTTATACGTAATTGTTGTGGAATGAGTCATGCTGCTTTTTTATGGTCACTCTGAAACTTGGACAGTGTAAAATAACTGTTTAAAGTCAACAATTTTGTGGGAGTGTCTCTTCAGATATACTACTATCCTTTTGAATGGTTTCATCATTGTTATGCTGTTCAGAGAAGGCTTCTTCCTATAAAGGATTATTCAAATTCATTCTTTTGATTTTTTCCATGTTTTGTGGATCAAGACTCTAACAAGTTAGCCCTCGGGTGTAGAGCAAAACTTGTGGCACATTCTCAGGCAATGCATAAATGCATATTATTAATGTATTTGTGTGTTTTATTGATTTATGTTGATTTATGGTTCTTGGAAGTAAACTATGTACTAGGAGAGTTTGTTTGTTTGTTTTTGCTTCAAGGCAGGGTAAAGTATAGCTCCTGCATGACAGTGTCACGTCAGCTTCTGGAACAGTTTGCAGAAGAAAGTGACATTTAGTTTGTGCTTTTTCTATCTCTACACATTTTGTTTTCTCTGCTTCTATCCCCCCCATGTCCTTCCCGACAAAAGGTTACATAAAATCAATGGCAACAAAGCAAAATCAATAACGTCCGGACAGAGGTCCTCTCCCTTATTTATCTATGTGATTTGTTTGGTTTAACAAAGCACATTATACTTATCTAAAGGCCTTTCAGCAATGCTGAAAATGCACTCTATCCTATTGAAAGTGTATACTCATATCAAACCAAAAGTTAAGGACTTGGCATCTTCTCTAAAACTTCTTGTTCAGTAAGATTGCTTCACTCCTCAAGTGGTACTATTGTAAACAACAGTGTGGGATGCACTGCATATAATCATTTCTCTATCTCCTCTTTTTCACCAAATGCCAGTTCCTCCCGTCATCCGAGTGTACCCAGAGAGCCAAGCCAGGGAGCCGGGAGTCACTGCCAGCCTTCGGTGCCATGCGGAGGGTATTCCCAGCCCCCAGCTGGCCTGGCTGAAGAATGGCATGGACATCACAACCAAGCTGTCCAAACAGCTCACCTTGCAAGGTACAGAGGATTTAAGAATATATTGCTCACTGCATGTACACTTATATCGTTTTATTCCCATTACTTCTACTTCCATTATTGTATTTACTTCTGCTGTTACACTTTTACTGCTACAATTGCCCTTTTAACTGCTGCTACCATTGAAATACATTCTACCATTATTGCTATTATATGACTACTATCACAATGCTACTGCCAATAACAAATAACTTTATGTGTAAAATGGGCTGGGCGATACAACCTACAATCTTTATCAAACTCAGTGACATACTTCAACAACAGTAAATGTAACCATTTTTTATACACCAGTGTCTGTATTTCCTTTCTAATGCTGCCTCACTTCTTATGTGTTTGTCTTATTTAATTACTTTGTGAGTGGTGAAAGATGTTGGCCTGTTAGCTGATTGGTTGGTTGAACTTCCAACCTAATTGGTTATTGTGGCTATTTTCAGTTTAAAGATGTTGGGTGAAAACAGCAATATGAGTAATTTATGTTGTTAACTTGAGAAATTCAGTTTATAGGCCAGACACAGTATCACTTATTTTGAGGCAAAGTTTTGAAGTTCCTTATAGTTCTTTCAATAAACAATACAAATCCAAAAGCTTTTCCTTTGAGGTTGTACACAGAATTGTACTACATACCTGTCCCACTGCTCAAAGAAACACAGCATGTGGCAGACCTGTGCCACATTTTTACTTTGAACTCCCTGAAACAAACCTCTCACCTTCCTTCCTAACATATTAGAGAACTGTTATGTAACAGAGTAATGGTAGTAGAGGATCATAGCGTGGAAGTCGCCTTTTATCTCTTACCAGAAGGCAAACCGTATTTTTTTGGTCTGTTCCCTCTGTTGTTCCTCAAAGCTAATGGAAGTGAGGTGCACATCAGCAACGTGCACTTTGAGGACACCGGCGCCTATACCTGCATCGCCAAAAATGACGCTGGAGTGGACGAGGACATCTCTTCGCTATTTGTGGAGGACTCTGCACGCAAAACTTGTATGTATAAGTCATGATGTCGGTCTCTGTTTTTATTCAAGGGATAATGGAGCCATGCAAATGGACCTCTTAATAATTTATCCCATCAGTTCTTAATAGTTTATATCCTGTGATAGAATGATAGAGCCTCTGCGAGGGAAGTAATGGTGATACTAACTATGCTCTCTTCATCTCCTAGTCTGGAAGCAGGAACTATTGTTCATGCACTGCTCCATCCACTCAAAAATACATTTTTGTTTCTCATATTTTATTTTCATATTTTATCTGTCAGTTGATTCATCACTACCATCTCCAAACTTTCCTCTCATGCTCCACATCAGTGATTTCCAGCAAGCATACTAATTGATTAAGGAGCTATTTGGCATTTGACGTCAACTATCAATATGTAACATTAGAGTTGTGACACGAGTAACCTTATTATTCAAATTTGGAAGCATTTTTCGACACAAACAATCTCGCCTTCTACCCTCCCCTTGAATAGAGTCTCACACGGTAATTAATGTTGACCTTCTCTGAAATGTCAGAACCTGTCTTTGGGGTTCAAGACCAGTTGTTAGTTTGTTTGTGGGTAATTAGGGTTCCCAAACAGTACAGTTAGTAAGTTTGCAGTCGAGTCACAAATCTCATGTGTACACTGTCCCACACCTCTGCCAGACCCGACACGTTTAGATGTTATCCCCGCTCTACGACACTTCCTCCACCCAGCCTGTCACACATCAGAGGATCATACTCGGCGAGGTCAGAAGTCACTTGAGTGCTTTGAAGCTTTTGAAGCTCAACCGCGGACCAAAATGGTACTAGGAGTTGGATATTGCAGACCCTTTTTAGAGTGAGCAGCCCCACAGGACAGCAGTTCAAAGGAATGTCAGCAGACAGCCAGCCGTGGCTGCACTGATACATTATGAAAGGTAGAGAGGAAAAAGAAACAGACTTTACTACACTGTAGTAGTCAGGCATGAATATCTGACTGACGGCATACTTGACCCACTCTAGTTTTCCTATGAGAATGCCACCTTTATTCAGGAACTAGGCAACTGATCAAATAGAAGCTGGCTGCCTATCTTTTCTGGATTGACTGTCTCTGTTAGCTTGAAGCTAATGTGGGGTGCAGTCCTCATCCACTGAAACCTTCACCTCTGCTCCTAAAAATAGACACCCTGACAAGTTAATTAGTTTATAAATGTTATCCTTGTTCCCAAATACCAATTTTTGAATTATCTTACATTATATTGATATTAAGAATTTCAGGATATAACCTAATTATTTCATAAAGTTGTCATTACGTCCCAGAGAACTCTTTAAGGATAAAGCTGGTGTTAGTCTAATGTCGTCAACAAATCCCATGAAAAGACCAAAACTAACTTGGGCAAGTTTTTTTATTATTATTATTATTATTATTGATTATTCTGCCAATTATTTTCTCAATAACTCAATATTTTGGCCATTAAGATGTCAAAAAGCAGTGACAATTTCCCAACAACGTATTCAAATTATAAAGTATATATAAAAGCAGCACATCCTTATAAAAAAAAAATTGAACACATTTTTTACTGTTCTGCTAAATGAATAATAAATAAATAAATAAATAATTGATTGACTAATCCAACATTGATTGACTAATCCATTATTTAACAATCAACTAATTGTTTCTACTTTAAAACCGTCACTACATACTGACATACTATCAGACGTAAATAGTGCATTTGAGGACTATAAGCTGCAGCAGTGCCTGCTAGTATTTATGGCAGCAGGATGATGTATATGGGATCAACTCAAAATGATTGGTTGTCTGATTGTTATGTTCTTAGGTCTCTTTTGAAAAAGAGATCTTAATCTAAATGTGTATAGTATAGTTTATATTAACTACAGTGCCCATGTCCATGGCAATGAACATGTTACCCAATACAACGGCTCAATGTCAATGGTAAATCGAGTAGTTAATGTTCACAGAGCTGTATGGCACAGAGTAATAAGCTACGTATATAAGACTTTTAGACTTTTACGTATATCAGACTACTTCATTGGTTGTGATCTTTTCATGGGATTTGTTGACACATCGAAAATTTTAGAATATCCCCATGAGTGAAACACACATGTAAACAAGTACAATACAGAGTGCTGCACTATCTTGCATAGTCAAAATAAGGTAAATAACCCATGACAATTATGACCGTTGCCACTATGATGGCTCATATATGGTTTATTACTAGTTAACAGTATTTTTAACCACCTATGTTGATCCATCAAATCCAGTCAGTTTATTTCAGTTTGTTGGCTTTAGTTTCTCTTTGTCACTGCAGTTTGTCCTTGTACAGCCTATGTTGTCATGGTTTTCTAGACCCTTAAAAAATAAAATAAAATAATTTGGTATGTTTTTGTATTGGACTGATGCACCTGCAGTTTTGATCACAGGTGATTTAGTGTCTTTGGAGATCTGTTAGTTGTCTCATGTGGCTTTGAAGTCTTACATACATAAGATTGAGAAAGAAGAGACTACGTTTAAGGTCATATATAATATAACTAACTTCTGTAGCAGTGTTTGTACCTTTGATAAAGTTATTTCAGAATTACTTCCATGAAGTTTAGAGTTAAGAACAGAACTCAGGATAATACATTAACATTAACAAAGAATGGACTCTACAACACACTCAGCCAGAACTAGATAAATCAGTACATGAAAACCAGACAGTTTATATGTATTCACACCACTCAACCTACTGTCTTCTGAACATCGAGATAATAAATTGTCTGGAATAAGAAAGAGACAGAGGAATATTAGATATTCAGCTTTACAAGTATAATTAGTTTAATAGTCACAAAAGGTCAAGTCAAATCTATTTCTAAAGTGCTACAGAAGTCTAAAGTGCTTTTAACACAGGTCTATCACAAAGTACTTTACAGCTAATAACTCTGTGTGCTTTGTTATGTGGGGGGAAACAGAGGGGTGTGACAAAGAAAGAAGATTGTCAACTATTAAACAAACTGTTTCCACTTAGAATCTAAACTGATACAGCTAGTGGAAAAATTATCACAAATGTTTAAAAATCATACAGTTTTCATCAATGTGTGAAGTAGCTTTGCACATTATAAATCAGTAGTTGTGTATGAAATATTTGATCAAATCAACTTCAGATGTGTGAAGGTGTGAACAAAAATCAAATAGATACATTGTTTCCATATACTTTATATGGGATCATATAAGTCTGAGTGGTAAGGAGAAAAGCTGACTAATATTTGAGTGCAAGCTTGTTTATAGCTGTGCAACTGCTCATATAAGGATCTGAAACAAACAAACAAACACAAAACTCATTACATCTGTGAGGAGGCTGCAGGTTTGAGTTTTGACCCTCTTGTCATTTGCATTATCTTGGCATTTGATTAGCCACTGGAGATGGACAAATATTTTTATTGGGCTCTCCACTAAGAGGGGACGGATGGCTGATATTTTTTAGGAAAGCTGCCAGCAGCTGTCAATACGTCAGTGTGAAGGCCAGAACAGGGCAACGAGGAGAGTGAGCTGCACGTGTGTATTGTGATGTTCAGTGTTAATACAGCAAACGTCATCTGGAACAACATGTGTCATTGTACACTGCAGCTATTTTCACCTGAATGAATCCTGTTAGTGGATAATATGTTTAACAAGCAGCTGTTAATACAAAAATATTATTAATAGAAAAAAAACACCAGAGGATCTGCACTTGGTACATTATACTTAGTGCAAACAGATGATCTTCCAATGAATGTGTAGAGCATGCAGGGCTGTGCATCTAGCTGCTGTTGTTGGATGTGTTACTTTCACAGCACAATCCCTGTCTGCACTTAAAACACACCCTGCTGCACCATGCTCACACAAGATGCTTCAGATAGTGTGTGAATCTCACACTCAGTCATTTTTTCCCCAGACTCAACATAGTTATGTTCTTTTTCACAAATTCGAACATTTGAATCCTGTGATAAAAACGTTTCTAAAAAATAACTACACATTTTCCTAACATTCATACTAATAACGTATGAAAAAGTTAGAAAAAATATAAAGTTGCTTTCATAATTTCAAAGACAAATAGTCGTTATCTATCCCTTAATGAAAATACCAAATAAATTTGTCTTTTTATGGAAGTTCTTCTTTGTCAAGGTAACCTGACCCAAAAAAATAGAATGAGAAAGATTCTGTTCCAGGTCACCCAGTAATTAATCTCTGCCTTTTTTCTAATGCAGTTCAGTCTGGATCAGCACTCAGGTTTTCCAGTAACAGTTCAATGATCACACAAAATAGTAAAACCTTTATGTATGCTTTGAAGTATATTTATATTGGAACCATTTGGGGATGCAAGTCTTTTTCTCTTCCCCTCATCCTCATCACTTGGTCAGTTTCCTGCCATCGCACCAGTCTTTCATGTCCATGAGCTACCTTCCTGGAAATGGCATCTAGCCATGATGAGGCAGAGGTAACCTGCATTTGTAAAGCCTTAGTGGAAAAGCCGATGCCAAACACAGCCAATGAATTAGAATTAACCTGTGTATTAGTAATGCCGTACTCTGACAGACACATTAGTAGTTAGGTACGCTAGCCAGACTTCACCTATTCTGAACATCATCCTTCTGTCTCATTTCCATGTTTCAGTGTGTTTACAAGCACTTAAGTGAAGAAGAGAACACCATGTAAACGAGAAACCTGGTTTCTGTAATCAGGGAAAATGATTAGGGAAACCTGATTTCCCCAGCTGGATTTCTCCTGGAAAAGGCTGATCTTTTGGCCATGTGTACGGTTATCGGGTAGATAAACAGCTTTTTACAAGTACAGTTGAATACTTGTGAGAGGAGTGATTCATTCACGTAGTGATTCGTCCTTGTATTAAAAACAACTCCATCCAAAGTCCGACTACTTCTGAAGCTCACAAAACATAGCATCTATGAAAGTCTGTTTCCACTGCTGACATTTGATCCTTTTGTAAAATTCAGACGCAATTGCTCCGTTCTGCCTGTCTGTCTATCTCTTCTCCAACACAGACACACATGGCAGAAACTTGTATTTACTTGTTACTTGATAGCAGAATTCACTGACATGCACACAGTGAGTTCATCCCCCACTTCAGCCATGTTAAGATAAGGAACAAGTGATTACATAAATACAAATTTTAAAGTGTTGATACCAGTGTCAGTACAGTACAGATATTGCAGATGCACAACAACTTTGCTAATTTTAGACTTTTCTTTTAGACAAAATTATAATTTAGTTGAGGGCATTTCTGAAGAATGAATTAACAAGACACAACTGCAAATCAGGTAGCATTGTTCATTTACTTTTCTGTGTACTTTTCCTTGAAAACTGGGAACATAATGATAACACTTGTGGAAATTACTATACTTTAATCGTAATGTTACAATCACCACAAGCCAGAAAAGGTGCCACTAGCTGCAATCATTTTTTTACATTTTCTAAACGTTTAACCATTGTTGTAGTTTCTTCAGAATCTGCTGCTGACTTCACATCTTAATAAACTACCACCAACATTCATGTGTTTAATTGCTGCTTGTGGACGAAAGGAATGCAAGATGGGTAGAATATCATCACACAATATTTAATCTGAATAAAATAAAATAAATACAATAATAATAATAATAATAATACATAAAGATCAAGTGTATCATGAGTATTTTATACTAAGTTTTTGATACTCTTTGATTCTCTGAATATATTTTGGCTAGTATTCAA
Source organism: Nannoperca australis (assembly GCA_036023655.1). NCBI lineage: Eukaryota > Metazoa > Chordata > Actinopteri > Centrarchiformes > Percichthyidae > Nannoperca > Nannoperca australis. The sequence goes on from JAVQJD010076106.1 coordinate 34,794, forward strand.
AAAACGTTTAGGTACAATACCTTCTCATTTATTTAAGTGCAATCTTCTGACCAACTACAGACATTTAATCAAAACGACATTTAGAACGTCTGTATACTTCACTTGTGCCACATTAAGGAACTGCCCACTGGGGAGCTTAACATACACTTATCATCTGGACCAATCACCGTACATTTATGTCACGCAAGCACCTACTCTGAAGTAAGAGCTAAAAACGTCCCTCAAAATGGCGTTCTAAGAACTACAAACTGTTCTTTGAAGTTGAGTTAATCTGGTCTGAAAGGCCTATTGACTTTAACCCAGGATCGTGATCAGTATAAACTATTGGCATACAATCATAAAACCATAAGATTCAACAAACATATCTCCTTATAATCTCCAAAAAAGCTTTTAACTAGTTCTGTCTGTCAGATGATTTCAACACATTTGTAACTATTTTGTTGTTGTCAAGCTTTAGTCCTTCTGGTTTTCCAGCTTTTGCAACAAGCATTGCAACAAGTAGTGATTTAATTGTCTTCCGGCTCAGGGAAAATATGAATGTTATTAAAACGGGTGGCATTTGCCTTTCAGTAGCAGAATCAAGGACACTTTTAACCAAGTGTTCCCCACTCTGATCCCACAGAAGTTGAGATGCTGGTGGGCATGTTGTTGTGCCAGACTACCCTTGATCTAATACCATTGATCTGAAACAGACACAGATTCAAATGACACATTGTGATTATACTTGGAAATGTGTTAGGAATCTGACTTTGTGGAAAGTAATGATCTCATTCTGTGAAAGCATTGTGTCCATGGCCTGCCTAAGGCTTTTCATTCAGACACTCGAATAAGAGAGGGAGCTGAATAACTAACTAAGCTAGTTGTCAAAGGGCTGAATACGGTATTAAGCAGGAGATGAACTGTAAAACATGATTTGACAAGTGAGGCATGGAAGATCTTTTTTAGATGAATTCGCTGACAAGGAGCTTGAAGGTCAAAACCTTCTCTTCACAGGTGCATCACTAAAGTGAATTGTTTTCTCTCAAATTTACCCAAGCGCTTCGTTGTTTGGGAAAACCTGAGCAGTCACTTTTCCGAGATCTCTTTAACAGAGTCTGTCACCAGCAAGCAGAGCACCATCCATCTCTGACAGTCTGCCGCTAAACTGGCATAAATATCTGCCCTTTACAATGCGCCAATTATTTCTGCAATGTCAGAGGACCTGCGAGTCTCAGAACGAGCGTTTGTTGCTTCAGTCTCTACACTTTGTCTTATATTAGGGACCTGCAGAGTACTGTATAGTGGCACAAGCAGATGCCCCTTTGCCCTCATTAGCTGAAGTGCCCTTCTGGACCAAATAAAGAAATAATAATCATAGAATTATTCTGTGAGAGGAAATCTGCCAGATCAGTGAAGAGTGATATTGTCATTAGTGCATTTCTTTTAGTGACTGAAATGAGGAAGAAATTCTCACTTTTGTGTCTATACCTTTCTTTCTTTCAATGTATATAATATTAAAATGGTCAAAATACATTATTCTATTGTTATTGTGTAAGTGATGTAATGAGCAGTGATGGTTAGTTTGTATGTTTCCTAAGATTAATGTTTCACTGTATGGCCATTTCATTATTAATTGGTTCTCATTAGAAAGATAATTAGCATAGAGGACACAACATGGCAGCAGCTCTAGTATATTGTTTGTGGCCATTGTGCTGTAACACATTCCTTGCAAAAAATTAAGACTTTAATGAGATTTGGGCAAGTTTTCAGTGCTTATATTGCTTCACATTACATCTCTGCACTAATATTTGTTGAAACACTTTAATGTGCTAATAGTGGACTGGTTAGTTAAGATTTATGTAACTTTATAAATAACGTTTATTATTGGATACATATTGCTTATAGGGACGATGCCCTCTAAAAGGAGGTAACTATAGGCAGAGAAACAAAAGGCTGAGGGAGGTAGTGAAAGGACGAGCTTCTTCTGCAAATTTGGTTTATAATTCAGTTAAATAATTCTAATATTTACCCACCAGTTTACTTAATCACCAAAAGGTACATTTGCCTCTTTTTGTTTAACATGGACGGTAAAACATTTGGGTCTGCTTCATATCCTACTCTGGTCTCTACTTATGATTCCAGTATGCATGGTTTGCTTTACTCCATATACTGTTTTCTTTACTCAGTGCTTCATGACTCGCTGTGAAGGTCCATTAAGTAATGTATGACCTTCACATACCTCAGCAGGAACAGAAAGTCTTGAAACTCTAGTGGGTTGGAATGTGAGTTTTGAATGTTGCACTGCAAAATGTCTGCACTCAGTCACAAGTCAGTCACTGAGTCTCAGATTCCCACTTTTGTGACAAATCTATAGATGGGATATGAGTTTATTTTACTGTTTCCAATACAAATGCATAGTGTAATTTTCTTGGTCCTAAATCTAGAGCTGATTATGTCTATACTGAGACTTATTTCCTGGAAGAAGGAAAACAGTGTAAGATTATTTCATTTTACCGGCTTGATTTTCTCTTTTTGAAAACATTTAACCATGACACTAAGAAGACTTGCTTAGACAAAAATATATATATTAGTGGTGTCAATGAATTAAAACATTTAATTGAGTTAATCACAATAATAGGCTGTGATTAATCATGATTAATAACGTTTAAAATACTTTTTTGGGGGGGGAAAACAAAATGTTTGGTGTTGGAAAAAAGAAATGCATGACAAACTGGTTAGATGAATCAGAGTTCTTTTTACTTTATTCTAACATCTCAGCTTAGTTCTGATGTTTTCTGAATTAGAATCTCTTAATTTGCAGAGTAAAGTCTCAGGGAGTGCTTGGTGCCATAATGAATGCAGACTTAATTAGCAGACAACGACATAAAGAACAGTTACAAAGTAACGTCTGCTACAAAGAGGACGTAAACAGCTTCCCTGTGAATTGTTTGCAAAGTAGCATCTCACCCAAATGAATGAGTTAGTAGTTGTCTTTGTTCACAGACTTCCCCTGGCTGCACTCTGCCAGTGTAGTCTGATGTACATGGCTTGGTCCTGTCTCAGTGCTAGCATCTTTGCTAACATCAGCAAAGATGTGCTTTGACCATAGATGGTACTTCAGGCTTGTTGTGCTTCGGTGGAAAGACAGTTCATCACTGCAATATGCGCACACAACTTTAGTTTTATCTAAACCTCCATTTGGAAGCTTTTTAAAACAAAATTTGCCGTTCAGCACACTGGCGAGTGTCTCCTCAGTCATGGTGTTATCTGCGTTCACCGCGGCTTTTAGTAATTCAGTCAGGTAAAAGTTTGTGCTGGAATTATGGGAGGAAGTTGGGGTCAAACTTGGTAATACGATTAATTAGTGTAAACCATTTTTTAGCACATTAATATTTCCAGATGAATCTCAAGCGTTAACGCGTTAACGTTGACAGCTCTAATATATATATATATATATATAAGTATATATAAATATATTGAAGTCTCCAAACTTGGCAAATAATTGTTGGATCACTTTTATTGATAAGTAACCCTGGGCGTTTCATCTTTATAAATAAAGTCTATATTTTACAGATATTATGCAATATTTGCTCTGTACTCTTTTCTGTGTTCTCTTTGCCTCATGCTATCTTCTGCAGACTCCACTTTTTTATTCTATGCTCTGTACAGTGTTTCTCAAACATTTTTTTGACGTTTAGCAGTTTGTAGACTTTTGTTCCAATCAAACACAGCACTGTTGATTTCACATATTCAGGCAGAGAGAGAGATCTAATCAGTGAAATCCGCTGGTGAAGTGATTGGTTGGAACAAAGCCCTGCAATCTCCCGGGCCTCGATTGCACAAGAATGAGAGCCACCGCTGCACACCAAGGTCTTCACAAAGCTGTTTTATTCTACGTGGTCCACCATGCTGTCTGCTCCATATCCTCTGAATAGAGAAGACAAGCTCGTGCCAAAATAGCGTCCATGTTTCCATCAGCAGTGTCCCTCCCAATCACAGTGGGTTTTCACACAGTGTTGGACACGCTGTCAGCAACAAGGAGCTCGAACCAGGCAGTGACGCTATCCACAGTGTCAGCAGCCTGCCTGTCGACTGAGTTTCATGCTAACGGCTTTTTGAAATGAATATTGTAAATTCAGTGGAAAGTTTGAACGCCTTTAATCCCTGGTTACAGCCTGACAGCTTATGAATATTACTGATGATGCATTCTGTAAAAGACTGAAGAATAATACTAATGATTTAAATATGTAATCGATTTAAAACATACAGAGCAGAGGGGACAAAGCAAGAACACAAAAACAACCTAAAAATAATGTGTAACTAATTACTTATAGGATTAAATTGTTAAACATTCTCACTGTAGGTTCAAATTCATTGCACAGAAAGATTTATCTTTCTGTCGTCCGTTGTGACCTGTTTGTGATCACCACAAACACATATTTTTTAAGCTTTGATGTTTTAAGCTCTTGCCAGTAACTTGTATTTTTTCAAAACTGGTAGATTTCTCTCCAAGGATTAAGTCTGTTGAATACTTTTCCTCTTAAAGAGATGATACAGCCTTCAGTCCTCCACAAGCTTCCAGCTCTAATTCTAGTGCAGTCAGTCCTGTTACACTGAAAGCTTTTTCACTCCTGACTGTAAATATTACTGACGGGGACTTGCTGTTGAAGTAAGCATTCAATCTTTATGCACCTTCGAATATATACAGCACAGTTGCTAAAAGCAACGACAAAAAAAAATGTTTAAAAAAAACTTAAAAATTTGCTGTCTGAAGAATGTATAGGTAAAATATAAAAGCTGAAAGAGTTCTTGCCCTTGTCAGAAGTGGGACTTGATCACTGTTGAGTCGTGACTGTGTGTAATGCAGATAATGAACACTAGAAAGGCCAAGCAACCATCAGTTGGTGGCCATTTTCAATTATACATTAAATACCGTAGCGTTTAAAATGACCCTTCAAGACTATATACCTATAAACCATCATTTTTACATTTTGCAAATCACACAAGATAAATACCCTGTAATTCTACTCACCTTCTTAGAATTATGATTTCATGACCTTCTCTTTGACACCTTAAAACTCACTCTGCTTCATAGCTGAGGCAAAGAAAGGTATCACAATGCCGTATGCTTCTGAATTCTTAACAATGCATGTTAAACATTTCTACTTCCCCTTTGTACAGTATTTCTTCAGCCATTTTTAAATGATAAGGCCAGTAATATTATGTGCGCTTCTTATTATTTACAAATCCTTTGAAAAACTAAAACCTGTTTACCCCAGTTTGAGTAGCGTTTGTTAACAACTACAGAGCCCAGATGTTTAAGGTAACAAATTAGCCTAAAAATTTATTGATAGTTTTGTGACCTGTTTTAAAAGATGTATGTCTTCAGTGGGAACTATTGGGCTTGAGCCTGAGAGCCACAGACAGTGGGAAGTAGTGAGGGATGGATTGATGCATTGGTGGTTGTGATCTTTTAATGGGATTTGCTAACAGTAAAGAAATATTACCAGCTTTATCCTTTAAAGCCTCTGAAAATGTGGTTTCTCAGTATCATTAAATATTCATGAAATAAACATCCTTAGTTATTATTTATTAAGACTCAAAAACTCAGCTAGTCAGCTTCACCAGGACTGTGGGGTGTGGTCTTATCACATTTGATTGACAGTGGCCTGGCACTGCAGCAAACAACCCAACAAATGCCCTTGTGTTTTTGATTCAAATATTGACCAGTCCTCATTGGTGGATGGAATTATGTGACATCATCCGTTTCCAACTGAGTCCAACCTTCTTCAAACCAGTGAGATAAGAAAAGAGAAAAAGAGAAAAAATTATGTTTTATGTAAAATAACAAGAACACTGGTAACTTGGTTTTTGGGGCCTTTTAAAAGGAAGCCAGTCAAGTATTATATGATTCTGATGAGGAAAAACAAAAATGTGACTGTCCGGTCTTTGTAGAGAAAATGAAGGCAGCACTGATAAAGACAAACTGTTGCTGATCTTCAGGTTTACAGGTTCTGGCTAAGACTCAAAGCAGGGGGTCCTTAGGCATCTTAATCCAGACCTAGATGTACTGTAAGTGTGTGTTGGCAGGTGCATCTATAATCTTTTTGGCATAGCTGCAGTGATGGATATGTGTTGTACCTTCCCTGCATGTTTTCAATCACTGTACTGAAAGAATGTGTTATCAATGCAGATGAAGATAAAAAGCAAACATAAAAACTACAATTTATTTTCTCCCTTTTTAGTTGCATTACTGTTCTGCTTCCTCAATGTAACTGCAGTGAGCGGGAACTCAGCTTTTCACAACACTTGAAGTTTCTCAGTAATAAAGTATTTGTATCGCTTATAATTAAAGTGTAACTTACTGTAAGGTCAGTGTTTCCATTAAATGTCTGAGGTAATCATTTAAAAAAGCAGAAAAACCCTGCACACCCAAGGCAGTCATCCTGACTTACATTTGCATTTCCATCTACTGTGACCCAATTACTCTACCTATATGCATTCGCTGTCTTCTGCCATGCCACTATGGTGAACACCGCAGGCTGTTTGGCCCACTGTCCCAGTATCGGGCTCTTGTAAACAAATTGAATTTATGTAACCTTGCTGATGGGTAGGAACTGCAGAGTCCAGACTTGCTGGTGAGCGTGACCGCTCCCAATGTCTGGAGCCCAGTGGTAACAGTTATTACGGCAAGAAAGAGTGAACTCACCGCCTACAGTGGCAGCCAGCTTGTTTTGTTATATGGATGATGAAGTTGATGTATGGGCTTCTTGTATGCGCAGAGCAGTCACAGTCTTGCTGCCAAGTGATGAATAGCATCAATACTGTGGGCTATTGGAAAAGACCAGGGCAAACAAGATCTCATCTCAACTCCTCTTTTCCATTTTCTCCATTTTCCATTTTTCGACACATCTCAAATCAACTGTATTGTTTTCCTTTTAGTTTTGTCCTTCTCTTCCTTCCTTGTCCCTCTATCTATAGACCCTTCTCCTTTTGTGTAACTTTTAATGAGCTAAAAGGTATGCAAGACTGCACCGGAAACATTTGACAAAGCACTTTTGAAAGATTAAGGCTGACTAACGGGACAGTGGTGTCTAGTTGGCTTTGTCTTCCCCATTTTCTTTCTCTGAATCTGTCCACCCGAGTAAGAGGCTGCGGGAATGAGCAATGCAATAGAGGCAAGATTAGAATCGGATGTGAATTGGGCTGGAGATTGGTTTGTAGACTGAAAATGCCTGAAAATGGAAGATGGGGTGGAAGCAGAAGGGAGACCCGGGGCACAGGAACAATGAGAGAGAAGGTCACAAATAAAAAGCCAGTGAGAAGATAGTTGTGCCGCGGGTGGGTTGGAGAATAAGAATGATTGAGTAGCAGAATTTGTTCTTATATTTGCATGGGAAATAACTTTATAATGGCTCTAGATTTTCTCCTTACCACATTACTCTTTAGTCATGTAATTTTAAGTAATGGCATCTTTTCTCTCATCATCAAAGCACTCAGGGTGTTATGTGGCTTTCATTCCACGTTTCATGTTATTAGTCACCTCTAAGTGAATTTAATGAGAGAAATACCTGTTATAGAAGCCTAAACTTGTTTTGCCACTGAAGAAAGAACACAGTAATGCTTCCTAATGACTTATGATAATCATCAGAGCCTGAAACCTGTGGAGTACTCATGGGTGTCTAAGGCGGCTTATCCATAAAATTCATATTGACGGGTGATGATCTCATGTCAAAGATGTTATTCTTTAGACATATTTTACATCTCTCCGCATAAGCGTACTTGGCTTGCAGCATCCCAAAATCATAAACAGTTTTACAGTCCTTGTGGTTTGTTGACTGCACTCCATTTTCCAGTGTTTGGTATCAAATTATTTCCAAGCAGAGGGCTCTATCGATTATTTGTTGCACTAGGTGTCAGAGAGACAGTTTCCATAAAACTTTCACGCAGTATGCTTTCCTCTTTGCCTCAATAGGAGTTAGTGTTTGGGTGTTAACTCTCACAAAGGGACCCTATTGATTCTTGCATTGATTTTTAACCGTGCTTTCCTCTTTCTCTCCCTCACAGTGGCAAACATTTTGTGGCGAGAAGAAGGTACGTCTAGACTGCTTCAGCTTCACTATAGCATTCATTAAGCTGAGTTAATTGAATTTTTGTAATAGGGTTACTGAACTGTGATGATAGGGATTAAATGATTTGATGCTTTCAAAGTAGATAGCAATGTTGTAGGCTTATTTCCGTTGCAAATCTTTAGGAATGAACTGTAACAGGGCTGCTTTTGCCTCCTCTCCAGGTCTTGGCATTGGTAACATGTTCTATGTGTTCTATGAAGATGGTATTAAAGTCATTCAGCCTGTGGCATGTGAGATACAACGACACATTAAACCCAGTGAGAAGCTGCTGGCACTGCAGGTGAGTAAATACTTGAAGCTGTGATTCACTTTTATAGTGATTCATTCTGAGCTGGACTGAACCATCCCAGTCATCTGTGTAAGTTGAAACTGTGAGGATAAGCACATGGGCCTGACTGACAGATTATCTTTTACTATGTACTATAAAGTTGTGAGGCACTGAGAACTGCTGGTTTTCATAAGACCTTTCCTAAATGTAAATTCCTATTTGACAGTTTTCGATTACTATTTTCCTCAGTGTTACTCTACATAGAAAACACAGCAGTCTCATAGATAATTTACCAGTTATATCGGTTTATATTTTGATCATCAATCTGTATTATTTTATGCCATTGTGAAAGATGTGTAAGATATCCTTACACAATATGGAGCTGCGCTTCGAATCTCATTGTACGGTGTATAATGAATGCTAATGTTGCTCCGTGTTTGCTGGATTTGTAAAGCAAGTATGCGTTTGCAAACACATTTGCCATAACAACTTGATAAGGTGATAATAAGTCAGTGTTGTGTTCAAATTGTGAACAAAAAAGTGAAAAACTGGCAAAAAAATTAAATGTGAATATTTTTCCCGCGGGTAAATAGGAAAGTGTTCGTGTTTTGGAATGGCAAAATGTGGTAATGTGTGACTCAAGTGATTTATTATTTGCTGGCCTTGACAAGCAACATTTGAAGCGTCTAGTTGCATGAGCAGTCAATATAGTTTGTATTGGGATTTAGCTGACATTCTTATTCCAATGCAGGTAAAGGTTCAGTGTCCTGCGCAAAGTCTTTGCTGTTGCAAAGTTAGAGGACACAGACTCCAACCAGCTGGCCACCAGTTTATTTATTTATTCTTTATACATATGGAAAACCCACAATGCTGTTTTTCTTATTTCTTGAGAAGCTGACTGGAGATGGATGGTTTTCATTGAACAGTAGCTGTTCGTAGCGAACAATATTGAACAAAGAGACAAATAAATTATACCAACAGACAACCTTAAAAAAACAGACAACTAAATACTATTAGTGCATCTCTGTACTTAAAATCTGCATTATGTTAGCAAACAGTTGCCTATTTACACATCCAGCAGACACAGAGCAACATTAGCATTCATTTGGAGTCATGTTTCTTGCGATTCTAAGTCCAGTATTCACTCTCCTTTTAACTGTTATTGGTCTTCACTAACTCCTGGGGGAAATATCTGACTGTACAGTGGGTTTATCTGAACTTTTCTGCTGAAAACAGCTGCTCGCTGCTGCTGGAAATGGCGCAGATGGGAGTGGTTGGATTGAACCAAAACGGTTCTGTGGTCTGTAAATCCCAAATAATGATCTGAAAAATGCTAAAATGCTTTTTAGCAAAAGTTGAGGGGAACAGCAGTTGGGTCCGTCATTAGGCATTACCTTTTTCCTACAACACGAAGTACATTTTTGTTCAGCTCTAAAGTGGTTATTGATAGTCACATGTTCTTCTGACTAGTACTGCTGGCTACAGAAAATGATGCCCAGTGGACACAGGGGCCACCTTACAGTGTTGGACCAGTCTGTTAAATTTTGTTCACTGACAGACCACCTGCATACAGAGGGTTTTTCATCTCTCAGCGGACTCGTTTTACCTAGCTTCCCCACTGAATCACCATTTATCACTGAAGCTTTTGGGAAGCAAAATATTCAAAGCGGGTTGCTGATGGATACCCGTTAGATTTACATGTGTTCTCGAATGGACGCTCTCTTCTGAGCTGCCTTTCATCCAGGAGCCCCGCGCTTATTGGATGGCTGTTATGCATAAAGTGATGCTATGAATGCACAGCAATCAGCCAAGCATTTCTCTGAGAGGAGGTGTTTGTATTAGGGTATCAATCTAGTGTTGCCATGGGGGATTGCTGTGTGAGCAAACGAGGACGCTCCCAGCATGGCACTCACATTTTCTCCATCGCAGAAGAGCATTGATTGATTTGTTTATGGTAATCACACAGCCAATCCATTATCCTTAACCTTAACTACCATATAGAGTGTTTTACTGTGCTATACCCAGTAGCAGGGAAAACACTGTGAGGTCCAGATGTAGTAAAGTCAGTTCAGGAAGTATCTTTATTTTGCCTCCCTCTGCTGCCAATAAGATCTGTATCGCTGCCACAGCATTGTGTCGAGTCCTGCTGTGTTGTTAAATGATTATTTCCTTATTTAAACAGAGGGAGGGTATAATAATAAGGCATAATGTTATGGTTTATTCTTATAATTAAAACAAAACAGGTAAAACTTGATTAAAACATAATAATTTGAATTAAAAAAAATTAAAAAAAAACTATGAATAGCTCATTTGCACTTTCTATCCATTTTTCACTTGGAGAAAATCAGTTTAAAGTAATGTGTGCCTTTCTGAAAAAAAAATCTTAACAATGAGTAACATGTATATGTGATGTATAAGCATGTCTGGTGAATCAGCATCTCATATTGTGTGCGCATGCGCTTGTAAGTGCGTGCAGCCCGATACAATCGCTCCGCTCGTCTTACTTGCTCTTTTAAATCTTTTTGTTATTTAACTCTGTACTTATGGGTTTTTTGTTTGG